>WEIU01021979.1:131963-179165 GCA_013389925.1 Aegithalos caudatus
TTTGGGCAGAGAGTACAGTTGAGAAATGCTGGATTATCATTTCTCATTTGGACTCTAAGTCCATGCAACAGCCAAAGGAAATAAGCAGTTTCTCCCAAGTGGCAGAAAGTGCATTGTTAAGGTGAAAGGAAAATCAGGAGACAAAATTAAAGTGATTTGTCCCAGATCCCACAGCTGGAGAGGTGAGCTGAGGCTGGAGATGCTTTGTGGCTTTGTGAGATGCCTTACTTTGGAAAGACACATATCTGCCAGGGAAAAGCCACAGCTTCCCTTGGAATGGAAAATGTAAACCCCCCTCCCTCTGAGTTACTATAATTTTGAAATTAAGGGGCTTTTAGGCAAAGATATGGGAATAGGAATAACATTTCTTTACTAGGAATATTAAAAATGTAGTAGCATAAAAAAAACAAACAAACGAAAAAAGAAAAAAAACCACTGACAGAGTCAGAACACGACCTGACCCCCTGTTCTTGCCTTGCAACCTTTCTCTTTACAGGCACTCCTTGTAGATGGTAAACAAACCATCCAAGAAAATCTGATGAAAATAACTCTGTTTCCTTGATACAAATAATCCCCTCCCAAGGCTTGGCTTTGTTGGGTGAAAGGTGCTGCAGCTTTTTTCAAATCACAGCCGGACTGGGGTTAGCTGCCCCGCCGTGCAAGCTCAAACAAAGCTTTATTTCTCCTCTTTGCCTTTCATCTTTCTGCAGACCACCTCTCAAAAGCTTGTGAGGATGTTATTCTCTGATTCCCTCCTCTCCTCCTGGCTGAAGGATGCCAGAGCTCTCTGTTCACTCACATTGTGGGTTTGGTTTTCTTTACACGCCTTCCACGCGCTGACGTCTGCTGCCACTCCTGACACAACCACAGCTCTCAAACCACGCCAGCTCTTCACTTGTCAAGCCAATCTCACCTCTGCAGGGAATGCATTTCCCTGCTTTTATGTACCCTGCCCTGGCTGCACCTTCACCAGGCAGCAGGAGGGCATGTCCATAGTTCAAAGGCCTATCAGCCTGAGACGCGTGAGTTTTGGGAGCCTCTGGTCCAACCCAACTATCAGTTTCAGTGTTTTTTGACTTCTCAATCCAGAGATCATTCCCTTGAAGCATTTCATCATCAAAATATTTATTACTTGAATAACTCTGTTCCTTCCTGGTCTTCTTAGCTTTTGTTTTCTTATACTTCTTTTTTGTTCTTTTTCTTCTTCTTGCTTTTCTTTTCAGGTTCTGTTCAGACTCAGAGTCACTGTCACGGTCCTCAGAATGTTTTCAGTGCTATTTTTTTGATTCTTTCAATTTTTTCTTTTGTCTTTTCTTCTTCTTTTCCTCTTCTGAGATGGAATTCAAAGAACTACTCTTAGATTTTGCCTCTTCATCTTCTACTGGTATGTGCCAAACTCCAGGTGCCCCCATTTCCCCAATTCTCTCTCCCATCGAGTCTCAGAGTCAGAATGTGACTGGCTCAAGTTGGATATTTGGGAAAATCATTCATGAAAAGGGTTGTCCATCCCTGGCACAGCTGCTCAGGGCAGTGGTGGAGTCCCTGTGAGAGGATTTAAGGGGATGCCCTTGTAACCCAAACCATCCATGGCTGTCTGAATGTGACACACAGCACCCGACCTCGCTCTGAAGAAAAGGCACCAAGAGAAACAGAGCCCCATTTCCTTGGATTCTCTGGGACACCAGAACCATCCCATATTTTCCTGTACCTCTTGATTTATTCTAACAGCAGCTCTCTAGCTTTTTCTTCTTTAGGGAGTTTCTGAAGAAGTTCTCGGCTTCCCAGCCAAAGCTTTGCAGTTCAATTTCTCTCAGAGCACCAGGGGGGAAAGAAAAAAAAAAAAAAAAAAAAAAAAAAAAAAAAAGCAGTTGTTTGCTGGAATCATGAGCAGCTAATTTGCTGAGTTTAGTGGCAGGAAGCCTGAAGACAATCAATCCAGTTCTTCTCTACATATATGAATGCAAGGCAGCGTGCTGAGGAGGGCAAATTGCACAGCTCAAACCAAGATGAAAAATCTTAGCAGGTGAAACTGGATAAATCTTCACTGGCAGAAGTTCCTCAGAGTATCTCTAGGTTCTAGGGAGAATTTTTGAGTGTCTCACATAGTCAGGAACCAGTGCAATTGGATAATTATTCTGATTTAGGATATGCTTATGTTTTTTATTTAGAAGAGGGTTACATTTGCAGCACAAATTTCCAGATTGCTGCAGTTATTCTTCCTCTGAGTTCAAGCAGTTGGACATAACTAAGCTTATATGGAAGCATTTAACTGTTAAAAAAATCCTAATTCTTTATTGATTCTTTGATTTTCTCCATGTAAAAAACTAATTTTTAACACTCTCTAGTGTTAACACTTGCTTGCATTAAATGTATTATAGCATAATAAAATAAATATATAGTACAATACAGATCTTGGCCTTCTGTGCAGCCAAGAATTCTCTTTTCTGTTTCATGCAGCCAGACCACACCAGATTGCTCAGATCCATCAGTCAGCAGAGGAAGTTTTCTTTACCCAGCACATAGCTCAGGCACTGAGACAGACAAAATAAATGTGAGCTGAGCTGGGCAATATAAAACTGCCTCAAATCCTTCTGGGGCTGTACAACTCCATAATTCTTCTGAGATTCACTGAGCAGTCATTTCTCTCTTTCTTTCTCCTTCTCTGAGGTGGGTTTAACTGATAGGACCAAAACTCACTGCCAGGAAGCAAAAAGGAGAAAACTCTACTGTGTTTTTTGTAGCTGGGTTGTAGTTGGACAACTTCACCAGCCCTGCTGTAAAATCCCTTTGTTGGTTTTTGGGCAGTGAAAAGTGGACAGAAAAACAAACAAACAAACAACAAACAAATACAGGAATCACTTCCCCACAGCTGACATTTAGGGCTATGCTGGGTCTGTCAAGTGAAATCCTGAACAGGGAATTGACTCACAACTTCCCTCAAAATGCCAGAGTTGTGAATCTCCAAGGTGTAGGAAAAAAAAAATAAAAATATTTGGGGCAGTTTGTAGTCTCTGGTGTCAATACCTTGCTGTGTGATGTGGTTTCTTCACTGTTATCCAGAAGCTTGTTGGGAAATATCCCACATTTTGTTCAAGTTCAGGCTTTATACTCTGCTGTGAACAGCAATTCATATGAAAGCAAACAGACAAAGCAAAACCAATATCCTTTGTAAATTCCCCTGGACAAGTTTTAGGCACCTCCAAAGCAATGGCTTTATTTTTCCCACGCTGGGGATTTGTGTTCCATGTTGGCACACAAAGCCAGGAGCACCAAAGGGAAGGAGAGATCCTGAATTCAGGTGCTTGAATTTGGACAATTTTGCCATGTCAACACGTGTTACTTCTTTCACTTTTACTTTAGAAGTAAAGCCTGAAATAAGCTTTGGTTGCATAGTTTCAAATGAGCTCTTTTAAACTGAAAAACAAATGAACAGACTGCTCAGCCTCATTTTCTCATATGTGAAACCACAGCATTAGAGCAGACTCAGAGAAGAATATTGTGTCCCACTGAACTGTGTACAAAACAGAAAGGAAAAGCAATATTATTCCAACTTATTGCACAGACACACCTGCGTGCACCCAAACTGAAGAGTAAAAGCCAGTGTGCCAATGATATCCTCTCTAATTAGGGAATTGTGAGTAATGCTGGTAATAATAAAACACCATCAAAGGGCAAGAAAATTGCATCCCCCATCAGAAAAGATGCCTCCTTTGGGGTCACATTTAGCTTCTGTGGGCTGACAAAGGGATCAGTCTCCATGACATATTGTTAAGTGACTGTTCCTCTGATCCTGGAATGTCTTCTCCACTCACATACATATTTCTGGCTTGTTAGGGAGGCAGCCTGACAGTACAAAGGGCTGGATGTATGTCTGTGCATTGTAAGCAGAACCTGGAGATGCTCTGAGTCAGGATTTTATAATCAGATGCCAGAGCTAAGTAACTGGTTATGTTCTACATCTTCCCCCAAAATAATAAAAAGGAAAGTCTGAAGCAGCTCTGGCTACAGGGAGGCTCTGCAAAGCTCTTTTGAGGTTTTTTAAATGCATGATTGGAAATATCTGCTGGGGCTTTTTGGTTTTTGTTTTTTTTTTTGTTGGTTTGTTTTGTTTTGTTTTTGTTTTTTTTGTCTCGTGTTCCTCAAAATCTGATCAAACGTTGAGGATGATCAAATTTACATGGGGGAAGAAAGCACAAACTTCCGCCATTATCTCCTTTTCTGCTTCCTTATAAACCCAAACTGGATGGCATCCAATTCCTCCTGCAACTGCCTCTGGAAA
Organism: Aegithalos caudatus; assembly: GCA_013389925.1. Taxonomy (NCBI): domain Eukaryota; kingdom Metazoa; phylum Chordata; class Aves; order Passeriformes; family Aegithalidae; genus Aegithalos; species Aegithalos caudatus. Next base: position 136,243 of record WEIU01021979.1, read on the forward strand.
TGAAAGAGAGCCTGAATAGAGGAGGAGATGAGCTGCTTTAAATGCTTTTTCATAGTTCTCACTGCTATGAAAGCTTCATTAAAAGCTGCAGCTTGCTTGTTTTCGAACTCTTCCGAAGTAATAAGCATATAATTGTGCTGGAAACTCGGGAGGAGCGTGTCCCTGCAAGCCACTGCAGCAGCCTTTCTTTTCAAGGTCCTTTTGCATTTTCTTGGGCATCAGTCATTCCCATCTGAAGGAAATTTAGAAGAAATATTGGGGTTTTTTTAAAGAGGACGTTGACGATTTGCAATGTTGATATGTCGACATAAATTACTTCCTCACGGACTGTTGACTCTGAGGGTGTGTTGTGAGGCATAACAATTATTTTGGGTGGGGTTTTTTTTGGTCTTCTTAACCCACATTCAAACTGTGTCAGGCACAGGCTCACTGCAGAGCCCTTTTATATTTATTTTGGTTTCTTCAGATGGAGAAACGTGAGGAACGAGGAAGAAAATTTGTGCTACCAGCATTTTTTACAGTTTCTCCTAAAAGATTCAGCTGCAGTGCTGAGATCCACACATGTTCTGACTGATTCCGTGGGGTTTCTTCTGATATCTCCTGTGGAGCAAAACCAGCCTAGCTGCAGATGTAAATAAATGCTCTTTTTGAAACAGCTGGAATGGATTTTGGGAGGATGGACAGAGGAATTTCATACCACTGAGGGTGAGAGCAACATTCAAAGCCCTTAAATCACCCTCCACAATGAAATCCTTCAGTGGCAAAAACCCACTTCAAAACAAATTCAATCCAATATTTCCTCATGAAATTCCACATTCAAAGTCATGGGCCAGGATGCACGAAAACAGAGATTTCCACATTTCTACATTGATTGAGGCTGGACCAGAATCTTTACAGATTTGTGCCACAAATCACAGACCTAAACATCCCAGGATGGAACCCAGTGCATAAGAAATGCAGTATTGGTAAGATTATAGGTAATTCCCACAAAAAAGATAGAGAAAATTCTCAGGGTGAACTTAAATTAGCCAAATAAAGTCTAATGGGAACACTGACAAAGATATTGAGAAAGTCAGCTGTGGGTTCTGTTAAAAGGCATTGACATTTATTTAGAATATACATTTCTGGGGAATATGTTTCCAAGCCATTCTTCATTGCCTTCTTCCAGTCTGCACACATATTACCCAAAATAAAGACCACAATGCCCAAACAGTCACTTTGACTCCTTTCCATCTTGTTTCCAGGTTTTTCCTAGGGTTCCAGTGAAAATTCTCTCCTAGTTTACAACAAAACAGAATGGATTCATGAATCATAAAGCACAAAACTATGATTTTTAATTTTTTTTTCCTCCACAGAATCTTGATAACAGCATTTTCCAGCTTTCCCCAAGTTAACTCTACACCAGCACCCAGAAATAAGAAAATGTATTTATTTGCATTTGTTACTTCGCTTTCACCAACTGAGAAATATAACTAGTTATTTCACAAAAATAGGAGTAAAACAACTGGTGAGGCTGAAGATAATTCCAGTTCCCACTGAAACAGTGAAAATTTCCTGGAACATAAAATAAATACTAGTAAAACCAGCGGAAAGTCATTGCCTTACTTTATTTTACTCCTTTATTTTTAATCAGTAAAGATATTGCCACATAAAACCCTATTTTGGAATTTTATTCCCTGACTGAGAGGCTCTTCTGATAGAAATAATATTCCCAGCAAGTCAAACAACTTTTACAGGCTTTACCAAAACTCAGAGGAAAATGTCCCCACAAACCAAATCTCGTTGGAGACTTGAGGATGGGGGGTGATCCTGGAAGGAAATATTGACTTAATTCTCCTCCCTCACCTTTTCTTCCTGACAAATTCCTGATTTCCAAGCCATAAATACCCCATGAGGTGCAACACCTGAGGGTCTAGGAGTGAATCCCACATTTAGGACCTACTCAATCCATCCTGTCCAGCCATGGAAGCCAACACAGCTGGATGGGGAGCTTGGAAATGGCCTCCTGAGCACAGATGTGGCTCTTTTCCTTTTTAATTTCAAAAATGAAGGAAATGTTTGCCTTGTTGTCCGTGTGCCACAATCTATGAGTTTTCATCAAAAGCCTCAAATATTTCCAGGTAGAGTCATCTGCAGACACTCCCTGAAGCAATTAACACAGCCTGGGTTTGTAAATGATTCCTGCCCGTGTTTGTTTGTCCTGGGAGCTGTACAAATGTTATTTGCAAGGTTCCTGGTAAAGCTGGGATTGCTTATCCCAGAATCCTGGCTGTGAGCTTGGGGAATGCTGTTTGGAGCCAGGATATTTTGCTGTCAGGCATCACTGGGGTGGGAGGTGGGTAAATCTCTCACTTGACACTAAAAGGGGGAAGAGAGGAGAAGGATGCTCCAAATTTGAGTGGTTGAGATGATTTTCTTCTTGTTCCTAGATAAAATTCCATGAAGGAAAAAGCCTTGAAGTGGGCCCCATTCAGGGCTGATCTGCACAGAGGGACAGGGCTGGCTGTTATAAGTAAAACAAAAAAGGAAAAACAATGGTGGAATTTTGGGGTTTTAGGGTTTAGGTGGAATTTTAGGGCTTACAAGAGTCCTCAGGCATGTGAAAGTCTTAACCCATTAATGCTCTCATAACCCTAAACCAGGACAAAGGGTTGAAGGACACCCTTCAAGCATCAGTTTCAATATAAAAGACCCTGAAAAAAGAAATCCAAGTGCTTCAATTCCTCCTAAGAAACAAAAATCAATTTAAAATATGTAATCCATTACCTCCAGCTTACCAGCATTTTTATTTTTATTTTTAATTTTCCATTATGGGCAGCAATTTGCCAGTTGCTTTTTCTGCCTCTTGCAGCAGAGAAGGAGCACTTAGGCTTTCTGCTGAAATATTTATTAGTACAAGAAGCAGCTCACCACAATGTTCTGGCTTTGTGTCACACTGGATTCACCCGTGCAGGCACAACCTGTGGGCAGCTGTCACACCCAAGGAACAAATCAGTCCAAGAATGGAGGGGCACCAATGTAAAGCAGCCCCTGCCAGTGCCATGCACAGCCTCCTGAAGAGGCTGCCTGGCACATTTCTGCCTTGTGCTCTGCATTTTTTTTGCTCTGTTTCGTGGGCTGAGCAGTTTGCAGAGCAGGAATTCGTGGTGGCTACGTGTCACTTCAGGTGTTGGAGGTGCTTATTTGATTTATGTGTATTTTTGTGTAATGCTGGTGTTTTCTGAGGAGCTTTTTTCATTTCGTTGGTTGCCTTGCTAATTCATGTGAACGAGGCAATTATATGTTACTATTTTGACCAGAGGGAGAAAGAAACTTGATAGGACAGAGCAGTACAGAAAAACAGGGCTTAAAAGTGTCCTCAGGCATATGAAGGTCTTAACCCTTTAAATGCTCTCATAACTCTTCCTGCAGTGACACTGGCATCCAAAGTTTCAATATAAAATACATTGGAGAAAGAAATTCAAGTGCTTCAAATCCTCCTTGCTCCCACTTGTCAGTCATGGCTCATTTTCAGGATTATTGAGAGAAAAAAGAAATTATTCTGTCCAGTATTTTCCTTTCCTCACAAAGCTGCTGCATTGTGGGGCTTGTAGGAGAGCACTCTCGACAGCGCAGCAGGCAGAGCCAAAATCTGACTTTATTAAGATGAAATCATTGTCTGTAGGCAAAGCAAAGCCATGTGATATCTCCATCAGCGAGGCTTTCATATGCAGCTACTCAAAACCCTGGAATAAATGGAGCTGATTGAGGTGAGCCAGAGGCAATTCAGCCACCAGAGCCAAGCAAGGGGAGGATCAGAGAATGGAGCTCCCTCGTTAGCAGGGAGCTCCTCCGAGCTCAGCTCCAGCTGCCAGGGGGAAATGAGGAGATCCAGAACTGACAGGCACTTTGGGAGCAGTCCCAGTGTCCATGTCCACAGGTGCTGCTTGCAGATGGGATGTCCCAGCCCTGGGAGCTGAAAACAGCTGAGGGACAGTCAGACAGTCCCAGGAGCTCTCAGCGAGGGACAGTGTCCCCAGGAGGGGACTGGCAGCTCAGCAGAGCAGATGAGACACCATCAAAATAAAACTGGAGACAAAGAGGGATGCAGGGAAAGCAGCTCATCATTGTTCTCTTGTGGAACACCTCTGCTCGAGTTCCAATTAGCCAGGAGAGGAGCAGATTGTCATTTCATTTCAGACATCCAGGCTGGGGGACAGAGCTGGGCCAATGTCTAAGCAAGACACCTGGAAAAGGATATGAGAAAGGAAAAAAGTGGCACACCTGCAGGTTGTGCAGATTAACCTCTCTGTGCCTCCCAGCACTTCCATTCAAAGCTCATGGAATTATGGAATATCCTGAGTTGGAAAGGCATCACCAGGATCATGCAGTCCAGCCCCTGTCCCTGCACAGACATCCCAACAATCCCAGCCTGGGCATCCCTGAGTGCCCATTCCCTGGGGAGCCTGGGCAGTGCCCAGCACCCTCTGGGGGAAGAAGAACCTTTTCCTGGTGAAAGAAAGGAGTACCAGCTCATGGGAATGTTGGTGGATGGAAATGTTTTGCCAGTGAAATAATTCTAGAGGTTACTCTGGTGCCTTGGAAAGGCTGGCCTGGAACAGAGACTGGACAGAGCTGGAGAATAAAATACAGATTTATTGAAAAGTCTTTAAGGTACACCTTGGGCAGGACAAGAGCCTGACCAGGGCTACATGCAAGGTGGACACAAAATGGTCACAAAATGGACACAAAATGGACCCAAGGTGGACCCAAAATGGACACAAAATGGTCACAAAATGGACACAAAATGGACAAAAGGTCACCAGGTCTCACACTTTGATCAGTTTTGGTCCATTTGCACTTTGGGGTTGAATTGTCCCATTCCAGCTCCAGGCTGGGAGCTCCCATCCTTCTTGTCCCTCCCTGCAGCCACCCTTGGTTGTGCTTTGGGGCTGGAAGTTGTCCTTGGGGTGCAGCAGGAAAAGGATTTGTTTTGTGTCCCTGCTGTGTGCAGAGCTGAGTGCCCCTGACTGTGAGCTCAGAGCTGCACCCTGGGCACCACAGAGCCTGGGATACAGGGAAGGGAAAAATGAAGGCATCACCTCCTCTGAGAGACTTTAAAGCCTCTGGTGAAGCTCACACAACATGTGCTGAATTCCTGATAATTTGTCCCTGGGCTTTGGGCCTCCAAAATGTCCAAAGCCAATCCTAAAAACTGAGCTCCAAACTACCCCTAATACACACAGTTCTTGGGGAAGGACTTTGGTTGAATGCAACCAGCCAGCAGCACTTTGTAATATCTACTGCAGATTAGAGTGAATTCACTGTCAGGCCTCCTCTCCACTAATCCTCCCTGTCCCAGTCCAGTATAATCCAGTCTAACAGCTCCTTTTCTGGACACATGAAGCCCTTTTTAGCTGTGGTTATCTTCACATTACCAGATAATATTGGCTGAGCCCTTCTTTTCTTCCCATATCCAAGATTTTGTCCCTAAATGTAGAGAGTTTGAGTGCAATGTGTGATTCCCTGTGTCCCCTATGTGCCCTGTCTGGGACAGTTTCCAAGCTGCAGCAATTCCAGGATTTTCCATGTCCAGTGACAAAAGGAATCACGTGCAGAAATCGGACATTTCCAGGGTCTCTCTGCTGAGGTGACGACTGTGTGTGCCAAAGTTTGTCTATGTGAGCCACATATCCCATTGTGGTAAAATAATTGAAATAAAGAATGGAGAAAATCAAATATTTAAAGTTGTTGTGTTTTTTTGGGTTTTTTTTTTTTTTTTTTAAAGTGGGAGAGGTCATTGCACAGAGACTGGTGGTGACAATAAATTTCAATCCAGGGATGGAAATGTGTGGAAAGCACAAAAAAAACCCAGCAAAACCAGGGTTAAAGAAATGCCATTTTTAATTGCTATGGAAGATGGAGGCCAAATGATATAAATATAAGATGACAGGGCAATAAACAACAGAATGAGAACCATGAAGTAATGAGGCAAAATATCCTGGCCAACATCATTGCAAAACCAGTTTTAGATTGATAACCAGGATATTTTTAGTATCACAGCTATGGGTGATCACTTGCAACCTATGATTTTTTTGATTGGATTGATGGGGACACTCTAAAAGAATTGTTGGTATTTTATGTGCTTTTAGAGAATTGAAAAAGCAGTTTATGGATTAGTTTGAAATAAAAAACTTATGGCAGATGAGTTCAGCTGCTCATCATCTCCACGCACTCAATTATAATGCCCACAGTGAGTTGTGCTTTATAATTTCACTAATACATCAGAATTGGTTGATTTCCCTTCGTTTTCAGTGCTAATTTTGAGCTTTTATTGGATTATTGCAAAAATCAAAACACCCAAACCCCACTACGTGTATGAAGTGGTTTTATCCTCGATGAAGGATTTAACATTGATTCAAAAAACTACATTTATTCTTCAGCATTAAATGCTTTTAAAAGTCTGATTAAAAAGTGTGTCACTGACAACTGCATTATCTAATCCATATATTGGGTAAAGAACATCTGTGCATGTTTTCAACCAGAAAAAAAGTTTGGTTTTTCCTTATTTTCTAATATTTCTCTTAAAATTGTGCAGGGGATTGAGAGGAGCCTCATGTGACTGGGATTTAGGTGTTGTAATTTGGAAATGAGCTTTTTTCTATGATGAGGGATAAGAATAAAAAGCAGGTTTGTAGAGGGGGAAAAGAGAAATCTTTCCAAATTGTTGTGTCAGCCAGGTACAAATCTTGCAAGGAACTTTGCTGTGGTGCTAATGACCTTTTTGGGGAGCTGAAAAGGAAAGGAATAGGAGGTGATTTGCCCCAAATGAGAATATTTTAGAATAGGTGCTGGTATAAAATAGGTGCTGGTATAAGAATGGGCAGAAAAATAGATTGATCAGGGAACAAGAGGATAATGGGCAATTCTGCTTTATACCTCTTCAAGATCAATCTCTCTACAAAGTGGAGAGAGAGAAGCCATGTGACTTTTTGGATGCTGATAATCCATTTATTTATCACCTTGATGTAGGAACTAGAAAAGCAGAGCCTCTGATAAATTTCTCACTCACAGTGGTGATGGCTAATGGTGGTTAATGTTTTCTCCTCCAGCTGCACATGTGCTGGTCTTGAGAGGTTACAAAATGATTTTTCAGGAAACATTGAATGATTTTTCAGGAAACTGAAATATTCCTTACAGTTGTCATGCTCATACATAAGGATAAAGTGGCTAATCCAGCCTTTGCTAATTCAGCTGAGTGGAAGGGGGAAGAGGAGGAGAGGATCAGCAGCGACCCAAAAAGAGAAATTAAATAAGAATTGGTCATTTTGGATAGAGCACCCTTTTGGAGAGCTTGGCTGCCCAAGGGTTTGCCTGCACTGAGCTGGGTTTGAAGTGCAAATTTGACTCTGATTGAACACAATTCTCAGCTGAGAGATGGGAGGATTCAGTGCCCCAAGTGTGTTTGATAACATCCATCAGAGGATATGGGCATGGCACCAGCAGTGGGTGACCTTAACCTTGTAGAGCACACTAATTAGCTCTCCCTTTCAATGTTGTCTTGGGCAAACAAATTGCTACCATCGTTTTCCCAGATCATGGAAAAATCCCTGCAAATAGAACATCTGCTTTTGATTAAACACATGCAGAGATATTTCAGCAGATACCCATTAATCAAACTTAAACTTAGTTTTACCTCTTTTTCAGTTAGTCAGTTGTTACAAAGATCTACTGGTTTTTTTCTCTATTTATCAGTGGTAAAAGAGGTACAGGGCTACAATGTGGCTGGGGAAGGACCTGAAAACATCGAAGACATTATTTTCCCATATATTCCCCTCACTTGTAAAATTCATTTTGGTTTAATTTTCGAAATGGGTGAGCAGCTATTTGAGATAACACAGCCAGGGCTGAGTGCCTCTAAACCCAGCACTTCCAGAGGTCCATCTCTGCCAGCTTTATTAAGCTCAGAGCTGAGGAAAGAATGATTTGCTGCCTGCAGAGTCTATGGCAAAGCTGATTTGGGAGCCTTGGGAAGAGTCATATGAGGGAAGAGCTGAAGGAAAATTTTCTGTCTCCAGCTTTTCTGAGTTTTGGCAGAATTAGCTGAGGACTCAAAGCCGATGATGCTTTAAGTATGAAAGTGGTAGAATGACCTGAAATGTAGGGTCAAAATGTGCTAATTAGGTAATAATTAATGTTGAGTGACCTCTAGTGGTGCTTTCCCACAGTTTATCCTCAAACGGGGATTCCTGACAGGACCTGGAGCTTGGGATCTACGTTTAAGAGCCCTCCCCCACCAACAGGACAAAGGGTCTGTAAAAAAATGGGGTTTGTTTTTTGGAGAAAACTTCTGATAAACTGAAAAAGAAAACCAAAACTTTTTTTATAAATGGATTCGTGCTAAAATCCTTTATTGTCACACCATGCAGAGCAGCAAACTGGAACCCACCCCTCGACACAAGTTCTGATATAAAATTATTTTTATTACCCCGGCATTTGAGGAGACTCCAGCTGTCAGAGGGTCAGCTGTGAGTGCTTTGTGGTGATTCCATTTTCCATTTTCCATTCTCCATATCCCATGGGAAGGCAGGGCAAGCATTTCTTTGCCAAGTGGCCATCACACACCGAGATCTGTGCAAACACCAGTGGCTCTGTCTCTTTCCTGAGCCCCTCTCTCAGCATTCCCACACCCCTGGGATTCTCCCATTGGCATCTGTGCCATCAATCCCCTCATTCCAAAACCACATCTGGTCCCCAGGGATGTGTCAAAGGATCTCCTGGAGGTGACCTCTCCTGATGAGAAGTGAGAGCAGGTCCCTCACTACTTATGATTACAAATAAATAATAATATCAGGAGGTTTACTCTGCCCTAATTGGGTCAGAATGAGGTTTATTCATTCCCCTAAATGGGGCAGAATGAGCCCAAATTTCCAGACCAACAGAGTCAAATCTCACCCTCCCTGTGAGATGTTCATTTACATATTAATTCCTAAACATTTCAAAGTGATGTTGGGAGAGGCTGCAGCCAGCCAGGCTGATCCCAAGGATAGCCTTGGGATTCCATGGACATCTGGAGTTTATTCTGGTGAAAAGAAATCTCAGGGAAGAAGACCTGGTTGCTCTCAGCCTGACTGAGGTTGTATCCAGATGGGGATCAGGATTTTCTCCCCGGGAAAAAGTGACAGGACAAGGGGAAATGGCCTCAATTTACAACAGGGAAGGTGCAGGTGGATATTAGGAAAAAATTATTCACTGAAAGAGTGGTTAAGCATTGGAACAGACTCCCCAGGGAAGTGGTGGAGGTCCCATCCCTGGAAGGGTTCAAAAAACAAGTCAATGTGGCACTTAAACTCACTATTTTTTAGTGGGTGTGATGGTGTTTGGTCAGTGGTTGGATTGAAGATCTTGGAGCTCTTTTCCAATATTAGGGATTCTATGGGATCACCTGGAATGGCCCTACAGCAGCCTCCTCACAGACAAACCTGCTCCCCAAAGAGAGATAAACAGATATTAAATCACAGGAAAACCAAAAGATTTGCTCAGGATAACTTTGTGCGCTGATGGGGACGGTGGGAGCGATCCAACGTGGCAGTACCTAAGTACAAACTTCACTTAAATGCAATAAACATGATTTTTTTTTCCAAGTGTTCCAGAACACCAGCCAGGGAATAAATTAATCCCCTTAATTTCCCCTAAATTCTGAATTCTGAAGCAGAAGTTGTGGCTGTTTGTTCTGGCTGAGCGAGGGGCAGTAAAACACCTCGCGAGGGCCTGGGAAGCAGCACGCCAGGAAATCCAAGGCCATAAAGATTTACTGTGCTCACAATTACAGCCCCACAACCCCATGAAAACCCCCAGTAAAAATATACGAGTTATTTCTGCTGAGCAGAGCTGCAGGATTTAAATTTGCACAGGTGCTGCCTTCCAGATATATAAATAAAAGCCCAAATGCCTCCCTCAGAACCACCAGGCCTCCCCGTGATGTTGGGCCTGTCCTGTGGGTGTTCATTTCCATAACATGGGAAAAAAAAAAATCACTTTTTATTTGATTCCTTTGATGCTGATGAACATTTTCAGCACAACCTCAGCTGACTGATGGTTTCCTTCACACAAAGATGGGAGTCTGAAGATGCTGCTGGGGTATCATGACACCATTATTTTGCCTAATGGAAAAAAATATTCATTTCATTGGCAGTCCTGAATTATTTCTGCCTTAAAAACAAATGCTTTTGTATATTATGGATTTGAAAATTGGGTGATTAGTAGAGTAAATCTTGAGTAGGAAGAACAAGAAAAGCATGCGTTTAGTCCATTATTTAATTCAGCACTGAACAACTTGGAAGAATTTAATCCTCTCTATATTTATTTCTTTTTCATGCATGCCCTGCTCATTTTATGGGCTGAATATATTTGTTTCTTCCTTAATTGATATTCTTTTAGCTCTTTAATTTTGTGAATAACAGGGATACCCAATAGAACTCTATGAACAATGAAGGAAGTTTTAGTAAAAATCAAAAAATTGATAATTTTAATCATCTTGAGAGTAAAGTATTTCTATAATTAAACCAAACTCTGTAAGGTAAAAGGCCACAGTAATTTCTTTTGAAAATATGCTTACTTATTCTCAATTATTTCCTAATAGTCTTGCTTGGGTTTAATATCACTTTTTTTTTTTCTTTTTTTTTTTTTTTTTTATTATTATTATTAACCCATTTGGCCCTCAGACAAAATTCTGATCCTTTCAAAACACACAAGAGACAGAAAACGTCTCTGTAGCTTTATGGCAGTATAAAAGTAAGTAATTTGATCTATTCCTCTAGAATCTTGCTGCTCTGAAAAGACTTTTAAATCTATTTTACTTTCAGTCAAGGGTGAACTTTGACGTGACACATGTGAGTTTGCACTTAATCCATTTTGTGGTGACCTGCTCCTTTATTGCTCTCTGCTCCAGCGTGGGAGAAAGATGGTTAAACACCACCAGGAGCTGATGGAAACGCCTCAAATGAAATTTCATTTTTCTGAGCAAGGCAGGGCAGCTCTGACAGCCAAAATTTGTCTCTTGTCAAAGGAGAGAGAGCTGCTCTTTGGAGGCACTGACTGCAGGCAGAAAGAGGCACCAGGAACATAGGCAAGGATTTAACTTAAATATAAAATACATAATCTGAATCTCTTGGTTTGACTTGGGTGATGATTTAAGTTTGCAATTGTGTGGCAGCCAATTCTCAGGTTTGTATTCGGATCCAAAACGAGAGCTTTCCATGGAAAAAATTCAGCTTTGGAGAAGCTCCTTAGGTTACCAATGCCTTCTCAGACTGTTTTGTGGGGTTTGATGGTTATTTTTTAACTCATCAAAAACAAACCATTGAAAAATGGACTTTAGAAAATAAGCTCGTAGATAAAAAGCCATTTGGGAGACTTTCCAGATATATGAAAAGAGTGGAAGATTTCAAAACCTTCTTATTATGAGCAGCATTTTATGCAACTGCTGTCAAAAATGCGTCTATGCAAAGGAATTCTTCCTGGTAAGTAAAAATACAGTTTAAAGATTTATGCTGCTGTTGAAGTGCTCAATCTTGGGTTTTCCAAAGGCAGCAAGATGGATTCTGAAGCCCTTATAAAGCCTCTGCAAAACATCATGTGCCTACCACAAATTCCTGCTTAGAACAATTTAAGTTGCAAATAAGGAACCAGCCCAGAAATTCTGCATTTTTGGCTTGCTCTAAATGACTGTCCTTGTTGTTATGGTAATTCTATGAAAAAGACTCCCAGAAATCAATTTGTTGTTTGTGTATAATTCCCCAAACTGTAAAAGAAGATGCTGGATGTTTGGTGGATGAAGGAACCTCCACTGGTGAAGGTGTTGAGCTCAATTTAAGCTATCAAATGTGGCAGCATTTAAAAATCAATAATCTTGGTCACATCATGTGCACAGGCTGGGAGGATGCTAAAGGCATGGCTTGGATCATCCTAAAGGTTATCACACAGCATTTGTCTCAGAAAATGGGATGCACAAATCCCAGGAAGAGCAGGGCCACTGGAGGTTCTTGGTACCTTCACTGTTAAAGCTGTTAAACTACAAAAATCAGACAAAACTTGGAGCCAGGTTGAGAAGCAGCACGATAATGCCAATGGGAAGAGCAAAAGTTCGATTTACCAAGCCAAAACCAGTAGATTTACCAAGCCAAAAGCAACCTCCTTCCTCTAAAAGAAAAGAGGCAAGAATATTTCCACTTGTTAGAGGTATAATTGTGCAGAACACAGGCAAAGACACCGTGGAAAAGCAACAACAGGCGTTGGAAGACTGGGACTGGTGGTACATGTGGAAGTCAGGGCAGGTGCTGCACTCTGTGTGCCCATTAAAATCCCCAAACCACAGGATTTACCAGGGAAACTGGCAGGGGGAATAGACTTTTCCAAACTGTGCTTGTCCAAAGCCTGACAGCACCGTAGGAATCAGAATTTTAAACCCACACTAATTCTGACTGAACTCACACATACGTGCCTGTAGAAGTAGGGAAGATTACCCTGGGGGGAGCCAGTTACCTGCAGGATTTCAAAGACGAATGGATTGAATCCTGCAGAGAATAAATAGTATTTTCTGGTTTTTGGATGACATACTAATACCTGGGAGGAATTCAGACGAGTATTTACAAAACCTTGAGGAAATTCCAACATGTTATAAAGCTATGCTTTAAAGCGAACAAAAATAAGATTGTAGGCATGAGATTTTTTTTTTTTCCAGTTCCCTAAAACTGAGTTCCTTGCCTAAATTTCAGGAATAAAAGCTTTAAAAAGGAAAATAAAAACTATGGAGCATGCATAAGTGCCTCAATGCTACCCAACTTCTGTTGTTTTCATCCATGTGAAAGGTTTCTTATGGAAGTTCCAAATTACCATTGCTAATTAGGTTGATGTTTTCCTGATAAAGGAAACATAAAATAGATGTGGATGGAGCAGTAAAGTAAGATTTTTTTTTTTTTTTTTTTTTTTTTTGAGGAAAAAAGCCAAAAAAACCTAAGAGCTCTACAGCATCCTATAATTCGAGGTCACTTGGGAGAACCTTAAACCACAATTTCCTGAAGGAAAATGGTCTGTTGCTTCATAAGAGTCTAGTACTGAAAAAATTCCCAGTTATTTGCCTTTTAGATCATTATCAAAATCTGAAAATACATCTACATTTTTCAAAGAAAACTTGAACTCCCATTGAGAAATTAATAAATCCTAGGAACCTCTCTTAATAAGTATCTTGATGCAGATAGAAAACCAGTGGTAAAAAAAGAGGGGTGATTAATTTATATTTTTTGGGGGGCAGGAGGTTTTGGGGACCAACCTTTTTGTTTTTAATATCATAAAATTCCCTGTGGACTGTGAAACATGTGTCCATCACATCCCTCCTTCCAGTTACCAACAAATTCAGCTGGAGACAGAGAAGAAATGAGATTTTCTGAGGAGAGGCCTGGATTTCTGTGTTTTTTGAACAGCCACATCACATATTCAAGCTCCAGTGCTTCACTGAGCAGAGCTACCTGGGCAGGAGATGCTCTTTTCCAGGAGGAGCAGTTCCAAGGAGCTTGTGAACCTTTTTACCAGCAGAATTATCCCAGTAGCATTGTGCAGAAATAAAAAAAAAAGGACTGAAAGAGGCTGTTCTTGGTGCAAATCTTGAGCAGGACACCTGAGCCCTCTGGAGCCTGCAAGAACAAGGGAAGGATGTGTTTCTCCCACACTCCCTGGACTGTACCTCCTGTGTGTGCTCACCTGGACTTGCAGCAGTGTTTTTATGGAGGATTTCTCTGATTATCTCTTGCAAGAACTCCCTGGGGGACACAGTGACCCCAGGAGCACTCGGTGTGATTCTGTCTTGCCCCATCCAGGTGAGAGCCCCTTTGGATTTGTCCATTCTCTCCCCAGACTCAAGAGAAAGGAGGTCCTTCATATTTGAGTACAAACTTATGTCCTGTGCTCAGTAACGGGGAGGAAAAGAAAACATTATTGTCCTCAGTTAATTGCTTCTTTGTGGCAGGCACACTTCAAATGCACTTTAGTCTCAAGTGCATCTTAGCAGAGAAAAACCCATATTACCGATTTTAACCCCTATATTTCCATCCACGAAGCTGAAGGAATTCCACATAATAGAATCCCCACAGGTGGAAGTGGAATGTGAAATTAGTCTGGGGTTGGGGTAATTTTTTTTTGGTTTGTTTTGTTTTTTAAAGTCCTGTTTTAATGAGGTGTTTAGTTTAGCACATTTGGCTCCTCCAAATTACCTCAAGGGGATTCATATGTTAACGAACTCCACAGCTGTTGTTTGTGAAACCAGCCCAGCACAAGCAGAGCATGTTGTGCAAAGATTTAAATGCTCTGTTGGAGAGGTCACTGCACTCCTTTGTCTGCTGTCAGTTATTAATAATGAGCCTACTACTTAATTTTAAACACTGAGTTAATATTTTTTCGGCATCGAATACGTTCCAGGTGGGTTCGGTTTGGGATTCAACCCCTGGGTCGACAGAGGGAAGCTGCAATCAAAGGATGACCTGATTTTATGCAATTGATGAAACATTTTGGGGTGGGGACGACTGGTGATGAAGTTTCAGGCTTTGGAGGTGGCCTGAAGAGGCTGCATTGAGCAGAGAGAACGTTTGCAATGATAATTGTTTTATAAACATGCCCTGATATGCTTCAAAAGCTTTAATTCTGGATTTCTTAAATTAGGCTGGCTTTGCTCCTGGCAAGCAATAAACTGTTTTCATTTTAGATGTCACTTTACATTTAAGGAAATTAATAACTGGGAAAGAAAAAAAAATCCCATTTGCTAAGTAAAGGCAGACAATCTGTTTATTTCAAGTATCCAATTAAAATCCACAGCTCTCCTCGTTGAACAAACCCTGGGTTTTTAAGGGCCAGAGTGACAGAATTTATTTGCTACAAGAGTAATCCCAGCTCTTACCATTTTATGAGAAGCAGGGTGTTCTCTGATGTTCCTGGAGGCCACCTGGCCACATCCCAGCGCTGGAAAATCCAGTGGGCAGCAGATTGCCTGGGAGACTTGGGTTAGGGACTGCTGCTTCCCAACCTATTCCCACACAGCACATCCCATGGCATTCTGGCTCACAGATCATTTCACCATTTCAATATTTGGGTTTGATTTCCTCCATGTGCTTCTATTACTGAAAATAATGAATGATTTAATAATGAATCATTAACATCAGAGCAGCCTCTGCTGGCTGGTGGAGACAGAGCTCTGATGCACAGCCCCACAGGGGATTTCATTTGGACAGACCAGGCTTTATTCCCTCCCTCAAAGGTATCAGCATTTAAGTGCAAGGAATGATATTTTGCCTGGAATTTAGGCAGAATATAAAATAGATGTCCAACGGGAGCATTGCCAAATTTGAGCACTACATATTGGATGAGATCAGGGCTTCTGTCAAACAAATGCAAATATGGTGTGACTTTCTTGCACACAAAGCAAGAATTTCATCTGAGCCTCCATGACACGGCTCTGAAAACATAATTAAGCTCAGACAGCAGAATGAAACCTTTGCCTTCCTCAAGACAGAGAGGTTACTAATTATTGTAAAGTGGTTTTGTTGGTAAATCAAGTTTTTGGAAAGATTTGGCATTGCTATAAGAGCCCTTCTTAAAAGAGAATAATCTGTGTCAAGTGAAAATACAATAATGCTTTCCCAAAATCCTTGT
Organism: Aegithalos caudatus; assembly: GCA_013389925.1. Taxonomy (NCBI): domain Eukaryota; kingdom Metazoa; phylum Chordata; class Aves; order Passeriformes; family Aegithalidae; genus Aegithalos; species Aegithalos caudatus. The sequence continues at coordinate 151,921 of WEIU01021979.1, forward strand.
GTTGCTATTTTGCAGAGGGAAAACTGAGGCACAGTGTCCCTGAGAGCCTATTCTCCCAAGTTATTTAGCTTGGGAACAATGTGGGATCAGTGCAAGCTCCCACTGGTTCAGAGTTAATTTTTAAGGTTATGGGATACTTTCCATCCAATGTGACCTGAGAAGGGTGGTTGGGATGACATTTAATGTCACCTCCAGTGGCTGCTCAGCAAATGGTCCTTTGTCCTCGAGGCAGGGGGGTGAAATCAGCCCTTCATTTAACACAGGCCATTGAAACCCAGCCATGCACAGGCTTCTCACTTAAGCAGATGAGCTGGATGCAAACTGGATCGCTGATATTGTATTTACCCTCTCCCGTCTGCAAGGCCCATTTCCAAATGTCCATTGAAGGGGGATGGATGGGAAGGGGGGGAGGATTTTGCATGATTTTTATTGCTCACTCTGAATAATGCAAGTGCAGCAAATGCAGCGTGTGGGGCATTCTTCGGACACTGTGAACATTCAGCTCAAAAATATTTGTAACACAGAGAACAAGAGGCTGTTCCCTTGCTCAGCATGGAATTAGAGTGACTGCCAGTCGGGAATGAAGTCACCTTCCATTTCAGGATCTTTCAGCAAAAAAGGATGAGTTTTCCTGGGGATCTGGATTTGTCATGTGTGTTCCTGAGGAAATGTTAAGAGACCGAATATTTCAGGAAAGTGGAAGGCTTGGAAATACATTTACACCAAGCATTTCAGGAAGGTGGAAGGTTTAGAAGTACTTTTACACCCTCTTCTCCTTCATTCGGTGCACCCCAGTCCAAATCTTCTCCAGAGCTTGTCCCCACTGTGACTTTGTCATCTCCCAGGATTTACAAAGGGAGCTAGGGTTGGGAATGGGTCAGCAGAAACCATGGCACCCCAATACTTCACCTTGTTCAGTTATGGATTCCTCAAAATATATATTACAAGAGATTAGAGTTCAGGAGGGGATGGATGGATGGATGGATGGATGGATGGATGGATGGATGGATGGATGGATGGACGGACATCAGGCACTTGAGGTTCATCAATATTCCTAAAAGTAGAACCCCCTGATCAATATTAGACGTTCCTTTAATGAGTAATTCAAATGTTCTAGATATTTCTCAGATATTTCTAATTTAAAAAATAACAAAAATCTAATGACATCTGAAGACGTAGCAGGTCCTGTGGAAAGCAACTTTGTCAAGTCTTCTGGAAAGGAAGACAAATAGTTTAAAGGTGCAGACTGACCTCAGTTGTGGCCATTTTGCAGAGCAGAAACACACAAAGACGTCTCCCCCTTTATATAAATCCCATTTATATAACCCTTGTTAGACCCCTTTCAATACTGCCAGACACATCCCTTTTTGTGCCATTTCTGACAGAAACCCCACACTTTTCCTGTATCAAAATGCACTCATTGTGAAGTGATTCAATGACATGGCTCTTCCTCTTTATGAGCTCTGAAAATATCTCATTAAGAGTTTCACAAATTACCGCCACAACTTCTGCTGACGCGCTCGTTCATCCTCGGCTCCAAATAAATCCGGTTGACAACTTTATTGGAACAAAGCAGGGCTTTCCCAGGCTGTGATTCAGCACTCAAACACCTCGGTGTCATCTCGAGCTCGGAGGTTTGACAGAGCCAAGGTGTGAGGTGCCACTTGAGACAAGCTGGGATGGGAGCGTGAGGGAAGTGTGGGGATGTTTTTCCTCCCTTCTCTCGGATCTACGGTTTCAGCACTCTTCACCATCTGGTGGAACACTTCAGAGAAGAAAACAGTTCTGCAATATCTAATTTTGCCATGTTTTTGGAACATCATTATAATGATCTTTGTGTCATTTAAGTGTGATTACTCGTCCTCCAAGGCTTTTCCTGTTTACGCTTAAATAGTACTGGAGCATGGCCAGATACGCCTGAAATGAAACGGTACAAAATACTACATTTTTATCATAAAGGCTTAAAAGCAGCATTTACAATTAGGGGACACAGCCTGTACTTTGCATTCTGGTAGGTTTTTTGTTTTGATCTCATTGTAGTAGTAGATAAATAAAATTAATTAAGCAAGCGTAATTACCGGTTAAATTTTACAAAATCCCAAAGAAATGGAAGGCCTAATTCAAAGTGGCGGTAATGGTGTAAATAATTAAGTCAAATTGTTTTCATTTTCATGCTGCATATTGTTTCCTTCAGCATGTAATGGTACAAGGCAAAGTGTATGTGGTGCTTGAACTAGACAAATAATAGATAAATTTATTCATAAATACTTTGTGGATTGTAATTAGAAGTTCACTGCTGCAGCATCTATAGCACCAGTCTATTTTTCCCCTCAGTTTCTGTAAATATTTGCCTGGGTAAATTTGTGCTTTGAAGAATGTAGAGAGGAGGAGAATACACCACAAAAAGTGTTGCAAAATCTTCTTTGCTTCTTGGTTTGAGTGGCATCCAGGTTTGAGCAGCACACAAGGCCTGTGTCCTCAGCATGGCCCAGGTGGTCTCTGCCTGCAGCAGGCTGAGGGAGGCTGGGAGCTGGGTGTGAGATGAGTTTCCCTTCTCTCACTGCTTGGTGCCCCAAATAGAGCTTTTCCAACCAGGAGACACAAATTGCCTGGCAGATCCTGCCAAAAATCCCTCTGCACCTCAGGGCTCCAGCAGAGATTGCCTGGACACAGGGCTGGGCACACGCAGTGATTGTGCAGGGTAAACACACTGAGGGAGGAGAATGGGATTGTTTCTCTTCAGGGCTGCTGAACTTTACCTCAGTGAACTCATTCCAGGGAGAGCTGTGATAATCCAGGGTGGGTGGAAGCTCAGGAGTCCCTTTGGGGGTCAGCACTCACCATGGTTGGGCTTTGAACACTGGGCAGTGACCCTGAAAGGAGCATTTGGGGACAGCCCCCCAGCTGCAGCTCCTGGGCGAAACCCATTTGTGTAACCAACCCTCAGCTCATGCTCAGCATAGCACAAATTTATTAAAACAGCAGTTTGGAAAATTCAGGGACACAGAAGGTGAAACCCACTGGATAAATCTGCCATGCAGCACACTCTCAATGCATTCCCATTGAGTGAAACCAGGGACTGTGTTAGGATTACTTGCACTCCCTGTAGCACTGCTTGGGGCTGGCACCTGCCAATACCACAGGGTGCAGCACCAGGCACTGCAAACAAATCCCTGCAAAGCTCTGCACGTGGGTCAAAAGATTTCCTTGGGTTTGCTGGTTCTTTCCATGTTCTTCCAGCTGGAGGGAGAGCCAAAAAATACCGTGGAGTTTTTGGTCACCTCTCGCTGCAGCGGAGCAGAGCTTCTGCATAGCACTACTGGCCTCTGCTGCCAGCATGGGAGAGGAGGAGAGAGGCTTCCCACACCTCTGCCTCTCGGGAGGGCCTCCTGATCCCTGAGTATGAGCTGCAGGAAAACCAATCTTTCATCTTTACCTTATTTTCATGCTTACAAATAAAGGTCAAGGCTCCTGTGCTGTAGCTGGCGCCGAACGAGCTTTGAACAACCACCCTGAAATGTGATTGTAATTAGTTTCCTTTCAATCTTGATGTGAACAGTGATGTTAAAATGCCAGGACTGTAGCAGTGCATATGATTAACAAGCACACAGAAAGCCAGTCTACGGGAAAATATGGATAGAAATGAACAAAATGCAAATGTTGCACTGCTTTAAATTTTATTATCCTCCCAGCTCTTCATAAAATACTGTAGACATAGTTTGATTATATTTTTAGTCTAGGGAATTAATTTTTAACTAGGGAACTCGTTTCTGTCTTATGATTACTCTTCTCTGCAATGGCCTGTAGGTCTGAACTAAAAAAAAAAAATCACAGTTTTTATTGCGCTAATGATGCCCAGAACTCAAATTAATCTCACTTACGTGTGTGCCATGCCATGCAGTATGTGCTGGAGCTGCAGGCAACCTGTGCATCTTTTCATACCAGTGATTTCTCCAGGAGACAGGTGCAAAGCCTGGCCAGGGGTAAGGCTGTGTCCTCCCAGTGTCACTGCCTGGGAGACTCCTTGGAGGCGGCTGATTCTGTGCAGCCAGTGGAGGGGAAGGAAGAACAGAGCCAGTGATATTTCCTGGTCACTCCTCTGATTTCACTGCACTGTCTCAAGGGTAACTGGCAGCAGAGCCCAGGGGAGGGTGAAGAGGAGTTCTCAGCACTGTGCTCTGCTCACATCCACTCACAGCCCCTGCTCCAGCTCCTGTCTGCACCCAGGGATGGGTGGGAACTGCTCCCAGGGAGGCAGAAACTCCCTCACCCAGACAAAAAGGACTTCAGGGCTGCTCTCTGCTTGGAGCAGAAGGAATGGGAAGGAGAGAAAAACAGAAGAAATTACATGGAGAGTATTTTGCTTGAGAAACTACCAGGCTGTATTTCCTACCTGGGAAAAAAAAATATTTTTTCCCCCAGCTGCCAAGTAAATTCGCTTTGTCAAAACACAGATCTTTTTTTAAAAAATCAGAAGAATAGAGCTAGAAGGCCATGGTGGAAGCACAGAGGAGATAAAACAGAGAAGACTCTTCAGAGGAGGAATGTGGTTTAACACTCTGCAGGTAACTGTGGCTCTTCTACCCTTCAGACTGACTTGTCCTGCAGCATCCTGACCCAGACACACATCAGTGTCTCAACCTTGGCATTGTTGTCTGAGTCAAAACTGCACTCCAACACCTACCCAAACCTTATTTGTTCTGTTTTCCAAACAATTTCAGCTCAGACACCCCTGTTTTAGAACAGCATGATACCTTGATACAGCTGAGAGAGCCTTTACACAGAGTTTGTGGTACCCAACACCTCGAGAGCACAGCCCTGCTCAGTTACCTCATCCCACTGCCTTGGACTCTCACTCTTCACGCTGAAATCCACTTCAAATGGAGTGCTGAAAATCCAATTGTTTGCTGTCAAGAAGTTTCCATTCTGTGATGAAAGATGTGACCTTTCTTTTTGGAGTGATTAGTAAACATGAGGTAAAATGCGGGAGCACGCCAGTGTTAACTTGATACTGCCACAGGCTCTGTGCATCAAATATTTCTGCTCTGTTCTGAACGTCCTGTTAATGAGAAAAATATTCAAATCAAAGAAATGTGTTTCCTTCAATTCTCTTCGCAGTGTAATTTGGAGCTTCAGAATGGCATGCTCAATTATGTCTGTTTTATTCCTAAATTAGGGGGGGAAAAAGCATCAGAAAAATATTATTAAGTAAACCTCTTACAATTGTTAAGCAACAGCCAGTATTAATTGTTTAATCACTCTTTTAGTATTTTTCATCAGGTAAGAAGTGAGTATCACACTTGCCCAAAGGATTTCTTCCACAAAACACTTGGAACACCAAATTTCAAAGTCAGGCAGATTCCAAATGCCTTGGGAGATGGGCAGAAACCTTTCCTTAAAAACAGCTGGAGAGGCTGGTGTGACCAGGAGCAAGAAGCAGCATTTTTTTCACATGTTCTGGCACTTCATGGAATGTCTGGCAAAGACTGGCAAAGAAAGTCTGGCAGACTGAGCAGCAGGGATGTGCCAGTGCTGCAGAGCCAGCAGCAGGAGGGGGCTCCTCCATGCTCAGCAGCTCCCCAGGGCGGGCATGGGCTCTTTGGGCATTGGGTTTGTCCCACCCAGAGCTGGTACTTCCCCTCTGCATAAGGATTTATTCATCCCAGCTCCCCTGGGCTGCTGGGCAAGCCTCCCACCCTGCCATCCCACGTTGCATTCCAGGGAATCTCACCAAGCCAGGGCTTCCCCTCCCGGGGCTCTGCTGTGTCCCTGCGGGGCCACCAGCCCACGGATCAGAGACAAGGCAGCAGGAGCTGAGATTGCTGAGGCACCATCCCAGCCATCCCCACACCTCCAGGAGACTGCCCAAGGCCTGGAGGCTCCTCAGGCTTCCTGGGAAGAGTGAACAGCACAAAGCCAGTGACAGTGGTGGCTCACGGAGCCAGCATGGGCAGGGGGCTCACCCAGGGGTACTTGGGGACATGCAAAGTGGGCCTGCTTCCCAGATTTCCCAAGAGTCATGAGGAATTAACTCCTCAAATATAATACCTGCTTCTAGTATCAGCTAAGATGGCACATACCAAGGGAAGCAGATGGTCAGTGTTGCTCCTTTTGTCTTCTTCTTTGCACTGGTTGAATTTTCCATATTGATTTATTTACTGCCATCCCCATAAAATGCATCTGGACAAAGGCTGTGAACTGCCAATGGAGACTGAACCACAAATGCCTGAGTGAGAAGAGTCTTAAAAATTCCCTCTGCAAAGGGTGGGAGGGCAAAGGACCATGGATTCTGTGAATTGGTGACACAACACAAACTTTTTTTCTGGCATCTATAGGTTTCTTTTCAGAATCCTGCAAACTATTGGTTGTCTTGTTCCTCATAAGGAGGAGAAGTTTCAAGTCCATGTGTAAATTTGTTCACACTTCAGCAGACATTTTACCCTCTTTAATACCTGGAATGAGGATCTCTCATCCTAATTTCTGCCAGGAAAAGTTCTTCCCAAACCCATCATGATTCTGTAGCTATCTTAGTCCTGCCCTATGGGTTGGAAATTACCATCTAGGTCATGATTGATATTTATAAAAATCCATCCATGGCAAGTCCTGCATCTCAGCTGCCTGGCTTATATTTGATTTTTTTGTCTCCACGAACACACACTTATTTCCTAAACCTTTTTTTTTAGGAGTATTACCATAAAATTGTTCCTTCAAGAGAAATAACCAAGTCTCCATATTTTCAAGTCCATCAAAAAGACTGTCACTGCAAAATAGAGGTGTCTTCAGAGATAAGCCTCTTGTTCCCTAAAATAGTCCCTCTCTAAACATAAATAAAGAGCCCAAACACTTTCTCATGTAGTTCATAATTCCCCTCATATAAAAACTGTTTACAGCAATTCCATCAGCTGTCAGTTGACAGCACTTCTGTACCAAGTCTGTGATTAATCCCTCATGTGAAAGTCATGAGTTATGTCAAAATAAATGACAACCAACCAGTCTCAGGAAACACTGGGAAAGAGGAGCTGGGTACAGCAGGACCAGGACCAGGTACAGAACAAGAAAGTTTCAGATTTCCCACTGGATGCTGTTCCTCGGTGAATTCACATCCATCTGTCAGCCTCATTTGGGACCACGCTCCCTGATTCGAGCTGATGGCAAGGGTCTGAGTCAAATAAGTGAATATTTTTGTTAAATGTTGTCTGTCACATCCTGTTACTCCGCGCTGGGTTCCCCGCCACACGTCCACGATGTGGTGTAACAGAGCATGATGCAGCAGGGATGATTTCATCTGACATGACAGAGCAACATTGCTGCAGCTTTTGGAATAAACACCTGCTTTTAGCAGTTATTTCATCTGCTGGAAGTGGTTTCCTAAAACAGGTGACCTGGGTCCTGCTACATTGCAATTTGCTCTTTGTATATCTCTTATATCTTCCATAACACTTTGATCATTTATTTTATTCTGTAAGCCATGTTCCCTTTATAGGGTTGGGTTTTCGTGGTTGTCTTTTTCAACAGAAGTTAAAAATAAACTTACAAAAATTGGGAGGAAAGGAACTACTCCAAACCATGCTGGAGACACATGGAAAAATTCTTATTATGGAAGGAAAACACTGACTCTATTAACAGCAAAGAACATATTTACCCACAGGTAAAAATAATAACAGGAACAAAGTTTGGGAGACTTGTTCTTCCTTCAGAAACTTCAGCAGAATGTTATGAGTGAAATCTGAGTAAAAATCTTCTCTCCTTGGAGAAATACGGACACAGAAAAGGCAAACATTTAACTGTTGATTTTGTACTTGCAGATGTGGGTTTTATGAATGGGAACATTTGCAATTAAAAAAAAAAAAAAGCCAAGGTCTGGATGACCCTTTCTAGAATTTTGCTTCATTATCCTTGACCTGACTGACAGAAATATTAGCAGTGGGGAATAAAACTGCTGGTTTAGTTATTTAAAAACTGAAGTAATTTATTCATCTTGAATAGATTCTCTCCTTCCAAAAATCCTTCCATCTGCATGTGAATGCATGAGAGCTAATTAAATTGGCAGCCATGGCTCTGTACTTCTCATTTGGAGGACCTTCATCTCAAGCTAGAAGAGCTTCATCCTCCAGGACCTCGTTAGAGAAGAGGGAAAGGGAATCAAACACAAGGGCAAAGTTCAAAACAGAGATGGATTTTAGAAAAAAATAAACGCAAAATAATTAAATTTGGATCACCCCAGTCTTCTCAAAGGGAATAAAACTGGTTCCATGAAGCCCCAGAGGTGGTTTCTGCACGCTGGAACTGGCAGAGGGGTTTGGAATGTTTTTTGTGTACCTGGCACTTGTGATGGAAAAGCCACAATTGTCACTGGGTCCCTGTCAGGATTCCACCTGTCCTTCCTACCCCTGGCCAAGGACAGGAAGCCACCTTGATGCACGGCAGGGAAGCATAGAATTAAATTTCAGAGAGGGATCACAAATCTTGCTCTTTGACAGGACAAATGGAAATGGCTCCAAATTGCACCAGAGGTGAGGGGTTGGATTTTGGGAACAAAAATTCTTCAGAAAAAGGGTTGCACTGGAGGAATAACCATCCCTGGAAGGATTTAAAAGATGTGTAGAAGTGGCATTTGGGGACAGGCTTTGGTGGTGGCCTTGGCAGTGCTGGGAGACTGGTTGGGCTTCTTGATGGGTCTTTGCCAACGTAAAAAAAATTCCCTGATTCTGTAATTCCATGAAATACGGGCTGGGCTTCTGGTGTAGCAAAGAGGAGAGGGCCTTGAGCCTGCAAGGAGGGAGAGAAAGGCTCTCCTGTGCTGCTGTGTCACCCCGTGGTGGCCCTGGGGACCCCGGGGTCCCTCCCTGGGCGCGGGCAGCCCCGGCAGGCAGCGGGAGCTCGGTGCTCCTCACAGCAAACAGGAGCTGCTCTGGGGTGCATTTCCTCCAAATGCAAAGCACCTTTTGACCTTCAGTAAAAAAATTAAAGGCTCGGAGGGACTGGGCAAAGCAGATTTTAATTTATAATAAATCAAGGGGGCCGTTGCCTCTCTTTATGAGAGAGGCCCCGAGGAGCTCCCGCGCCATGCGAGCCCTGCGAGCTGGCAATGTATTTTAATGTATTTATTCGATGATGCATTCCTTCTTTCATTCATTCATCTATTCAGTCATTCATTCAGACACTTGTTCATTCATCCCTGTCCTTTTGCAGGAAGAGAACATAAGCCAGCAGTGGCATACTTCTTCACTGTCCTGATTTACAGCCACAGCTCTGAGTTGGTATCAATAAATCTCTTTGGCCCTCCTCAATCCAGCATTATCCCTCATTAGTGACTGGGATTTAAAAAAAGGATTAAAAATAATATCAGATTATAGATAGATGGGTAGGTATGTGTACTGGTTGCAGGGCTTTGATTAAAGTGCTGGGTTGCTGATGGGGTTTTTTTTCTCTTTTATTTAAGATCTCTCATATTCACAGTTCTCTGGAACTTGCAATTATTTTCACAATCAGTCCCTGATGATTTATTAACTGGCCCAATTTTTTTTTTCTATCAGGGATGGATAAAAAGGTCCCCATTACCCTCCCAGTGGTTGTTGATGTTGAGGGGAGCTCTGCTGAGCCTGGCTCTCACCTCTGCCTTCTTTGCCTGTCTAGATCTTTTGATATTTTCTGGCCCAGGGAAATATTTATTTAAAAATAACCTTTGTGGGGCCATCCTAGCTCTGGCTGTGAGACTGTGTGGGTTGTGTCTAGAATTGCTTCCCCACCACTGTTCCTCTCAGCTCAAACATGCACATTTTATCTGCCTCTGAGTTTGCCTTAAACATGGGAATATTTTCTCTGAGGAGGACTGAACTGAAGGGGAACTAGTCTTCAAGTTGGGATTACTCACCCTCTAATAGCTGCTGGAACATTTTTTTCTCCCATATCTCTGAAATACCCTTAATTAATCTTGCCGACAACTTGCAACATAATTGTGTCCCTAAACTGTTAACCTTGAAAAATATTTGACAGTATATTACCATCTCAGAAACTTGTTATCACAGGGAATAGAGTAAACCCATAAATATCCTGATTTCTCTCGAAAGTCCCAGAATAATCCTTTGTTGTCAGTTTTTTGGTGGTGTCTTTTTTTTTTTTTTTTTTTTGGTTCCCTCAGTTTTATTTTTGACCCGGTGGCAGGAGGTGCAGGAGAAAAAGAGGGCACGTTATAAAAAACAAACCAACAGCAGTTTGGAAGAAAAGGTGGTCATATATTATACATAACATAGTGGTTTTCATACAAAGGAGCTGTCCCTTGCATTTCTTTGCCATTTGCATATCTGCAGGGCACCAGAGGACAGAGACACTGGATGGCACCAGCTGCCATCTGCAATCGGGTCACAACTGGTCCCTGGTAAACAGAACAGACAAAAAGCAGAGCAGGGAGTGCAGAGCCCATCCACAGAGCTCCTGTTCCCCAAATAAACAGCCCCAGCTTGGGGAGGATGAGGATGTCACCCAGGGTGACACCAGGCTCAAATGCCACCCATCAAATGCTCACCCAGGCTGAGGCACCCAGAGCTGTGAATCACTGCCCTGACACCAGTGACCTTTTTAAAGCACTCCTGGAGAACTGGGGAACTTCAATTAAAGTTATTAACATTTCCTCTGTTGGTTACAAGCTGTGCTCTGTTTAACAGCCTGGCATCCACTGTTGGTAACAGTGATGCCTTCAGTTTTCCCTTCCCTGTATCCCAGGCTCTGTGGTGCCCAGGGTGCAGCTCTGAGCTCACAGTCAGGGGCACTCAGCTCTGCACACAGCAGGGACACAAAACAAATCCTTTTCCTGCTGCACCCCAAGGACAACTTCCAGCCCCAAAGCACAAACAAGGGTGGCTAGAGGGAGGAACAAGAAGGATGGGAGCTCCCAGCCTGGAGCTGGAATGGGACAATTCAACCCCAAGGTGCAAATGGACCAAAACTGATCAAAGGGTGAGACCTGGTGACCTTTTGTCCATTTTGTGACCATTTTGTGACCATTTTGGGTCCACCTTGGGTGCAGCCCTGGCCAGGCTCTTGTCCTGCCCAAGGTGTACCCTAAATGCCTTTCAATAAATCTCTACTTTATTCTCCAGCTCTGTCCAGTCTCTGTTCCAGGTCAGCCTTCCTAGAGCATTAACATTGATGGGTGTCTCCCAGGCCTGTCTTCTGTTCTTACTATGCTGCCATTTGAAATCATCAAGAAAAAAAATAATCAGGAGCTTTAAAAAGCTAAAGCAGACAGGCTGTTTCAGATTATTTCAGTATGTGTGCTCCCTACACCAGCCAAATGTTCCTGCTAAAACCATAGTCTGATTTTCCCCCTGAAAATCAGGTTATAAACAAAAGGATTAGACAGAGACCGACCCAGGCAGAGAATTTAGATCTGAGTTCAAATATGAGCTGGAAATGATGGAAACGCTTTGGTTTGAGGCCTTCTCTATTTTAATAATAGTTATTTCTAAATATATCTATCCTTTATGTATTTTTATATCAGGGATTACTGTGTATCTTGGGAGAAAACAGAAAAGGAGATCATTATTTTACAATTCAATTTGGAGGAAACTGAAGGCTGGGATCAGTAGGGAGAGCAAGCACAGCTGCATTTCTTATAATTTTCCCATGAGAATATACTAATTTCCACACTGCTGCTCCCTCCTTTTTGGTGTGCTTGTAGGTATTATTCCCATTTTTGGATCTAGCAGCCCAGCAACTGGAAAAGAGGGAGTCTGATTTTCACTAAAGGAACACTTTCTCACTTAATTCAAACACTTGTTCAGTTTGCATTTGCTAATCTTCACATAAAACTAAAGAAAAAATGTGGCTAAATGACATTATAACACGTTTGTGATGTTGTAATGTGTATTCCCAAAAAAGAAACTCAATATATAACATATATTTATAAAAATGTACCTAAAAGTGTTCCAAGAGAGATTCTGGGCAAGGGCCTGGAGGGACAGGACAAGGGGAATGGTTTCCTGTTGACAGAGGGTTAAGGGATATTGGGAAGGAATCATTCCCTGTGAGGGTGGGGAGGCCCTGGAATAGAATTCCCAGAGCAGCTGTGGCTTCCCCTGGATCCCTGGCAGTGCCCAAAGCCAGGCTGGAGCATCCTGGGATAGTGGAAGGTCCCCTTTGAAGTGCTGGATTTCCTCCTCGAGGTGCAGATTGGTTTGGCTCACTCCTTTTCACACATTAGAACACTTAAAAAGAGGTTTTTGCTTCTCACTAAACAAAGGGACTAAAATTAAAAAGAAAAAACCCTAGAATATCTTTCCAGATATTTTTACTCATTTAAATCAGCAATTCCATCAGCAGCACAACACCAATCCTATCAATTTATTTACCCCAGGAATATCTTTAGCCCAAGGATCTGCAATTCCAGCTCCTCTGGGAGGGTTTAGGTTTTTGCACAGAGTTCTGTTTGTCCTGTGTGTGCCACAGCTGCCTATTGAAGCACCAGCAAAAGCAAAAGCTTTGGGGAATTCCCAACAATAAAGTTGAAATCTCTTTTTTCTGGTTAGTATTCAGCCACACTTTAATATTTAGCAGACATTTTCCCTTCTCCCAGTTTTCAATAGGCTGCATTTATCAGCATGGAGTAGCAATCAACATGTATTTGCTCATGTGTTTATAAAAGTCAGCTGTGTGCTTCCACATGACTTCAATTCTTCCTTTAAAACCCTTTTGCTTTGTTTTTGTCTTCAGCAGGAAAATTCTGGGTGGATTTGATGTGTGTATGGTCGGTGTGCAATAAATCCATGAGTATTAGCACAGATATTTCATTAAGAGCTAAAGTGAATTATTTATGTAGCCCTTTGTTCCATCCCCAGATTTATTTGATATTGGCATTATAGTATTAGATGAGTTATCTTTAAAAGAAAGAAAAAAAAAAAAAAAAAGGATTGTTATTTGTGTCTGTGCACTTAAAATGACAATTTCCTACTGGGAGATAAATTCTAACACCACTGGATTCTTGAAAAAAAAAAAAATAGATTCTGCAAAGCTCTGAAGATGATCTGAAATAATTAAGCTGTGAATGGACAGCATTTCTAAAACTGTAAAGAAGGATTTTTCTGGATCCAAATGAACAGAAGGACAACCATGACTTATCCTGAGTGACCAAATCACTGATGTGAATGTTTTGTCCCCCCAGCAACATCTTTCCACTGTCAAACATGCAAAAATGCCCTATCCTTGAGGAAAGCCTTGAGAATTTAATTCTGAGAAGTCACAATTTGATTTTTTTATTGCTGCTTTTCTCAACCAGTTGATTGCAGCTCCAAAGGCAATTAGAAGACACGAGGCACTTTAAAATCTTATTATCTCCCAAAATAAAATTAAAAAGTCCAATGTCTACTCCCCCATTCCACCTATGTCAAAAACCCCCAAAGTCACACCTGCAACCTTCCCAAACACACCCAACTGCAGCACAGAACTGGGAATTATGGCCACAGATTGGAGGGGAATTAATTTTACTGGAAAGGGCAGGGGGTCTTAAACAAGTTATAGAGAAAATAAAGGCCCACTTGAGTGGAAAGAGTGAAAAATATTGGAGTAGTCGTTCAACAAATGGCAAATTATGCATTAATTTATCTCCCCTCCTTATCTCATTGGCTTGTCTCATCAAATAGTTAAAATACTGTGCTTCCACACATTTATATCAAGCCATAATTTATTTTTTTTTTTTTAATAGTATTCAATTCAGAAGAGCACTTTGGCACTTGCCTGGACCCCACTGTCTCCAACTTAGTGGGCATTAACTGTCCCAGCTGAGTTTCTGGAATCAAATCCATTGATCTGTGTCAGTCAGGATCTTGAAAACTGAAGACCTGAGGTTTCAAATCCCAATCTGATTGTGTGCATTAAAATGAGCTGGAAGTCTTCCCTGGACTTGGGCTCAGGCTCTGACAACCCCAACTCCAGCTAAAATTCATTTGAGTAAACCTCTAAATAAAACTGAATATTTCCCTGGCAAGATAAAAAAAAAAAATTGAGATGATGGTTATGATGTTATTGTTTTAATTTATCATTATTATTGTTGATATTATTACATAATCCATTCTCTGTTCAGTGGAATATCCATCCTGCAGCAGCAGTTGGGGATTTCTATTTTACAAATCAAACACCAAATGCAGTGAAATAGAGCTGGTGAGAGCTCAGGAAAATGACTCAGAGTTGAATGGATTCATTCAGGATGTTTTCCCTGTTTGCTGGCACATATGGAACCCGTGGAGATCAGCTGAGCTATAAGACATCAAGAATGGTCTAAAATTCCCTGGGGCAAACACCCCAGGGAGGGGAAGGATCCTTTTGGGCGCTACAGGTAGGATAAATGGAATTAGAGGGGAAATGGGGTTGAATAGTGAGAATTTTTTTTCCCAGCAGCACAATCAGCTAAACTGAAATTGTCCCCAGGGAAAGGAACAGAAATGGGGCCATTTGGTGTCTCTAATGTTGGAAACAAAGAGTGGAGAACAATTTTACATCTGCCCAGAGGTGTGAGGGCACCCTAAACTTTTCCAACAGCCTGGGTTATTCCAAAGGAGTATGGATCAAGTCCCTGATTCCTACTCTGTGATACCTCCATTAGTACATGGTAGATCAGAGCAGAGCAGGTGTGCAGAATTAATGAGACACCATCATTAAATTCAAATTAATTTCTCTTTTTCAGATACAGAAGATTCCCACACACCAAGTGGGGTTAACAAAACAGGAGTATATTTGTTAATGTTCCTCAAGAAATGCTTCTCTGTGGAGGCCAGAGTCATAATTAAAACTACTTAATCCAATCCCTTGAGATCTTCCCATACAAGTTTCATGTCCCAAAGCAATTAGAAATATAAACTTATTTAAAGTAAGTCAGTCAGGAGGAAAACTGGACTGGTTTTCCTGCTCAGATCCCAGAGGGACAGGCTGAGTCTGACTCCAACTGTGTCAGCTCCCCAGCACTGAGGAAAACAGGGATGAGAAGGAGAGGTTTGGTGTCACAGAGGTGGGCAAGCTGGAGGAGGAATCTCCCACTCTGGTGAGTTGTCCAGAGCCTAAGGAACAGCAGAATTAAGTCTGGCCTTTATTAAATGCCCAGTCCTGGCTTTTAATAGGCTCAGCCTGTGTCCTTGATTCCCGAAATTCAAATTCAGCCCTGACACTTTGTGCTGCTGCAAACCCCCAGCCAAAGCCCTGCTGACAACTGAGATGGGATCTCTCAGTGCCTCTAACAATGCAGCCCTCTCCAATTCCCTCGTTTGGGCCTGACTTCATTAGTGATTTCCAGCACTTTGGAAATTACATTTCCATTGTAACAGCAGGATTGCAAGCCTTGACATTGGGATGTGTGGAAACGAGGCTCCAAAAATCGTGGGATATCTCACCACCTCAACTTGCATGTCCAGGGGGAGAAACAGAATTCAGCTCTTCTCCATGAACCAGGCACCAGCCTCTGCAGAAGCCCAGGGAGATGAAATTTAACTTGGTCATCACCCCACAAGGTTGTTATTCTTACATTCTTGTCTTTTCTCTCTCATCCTTCTTGCTCTCCAAACAGACCAAAGTGTTCCCAGGACAGGAGCAACACAGAGGTGCAGGAAAGAGCAGGAGTGGTTTGGCACGGCCACACTTCTGAATTCAAGGAGAGCAGGACCAGGACCAAATTCAGCTGAGATTAAGAAAAACCAGAGGCAGCAGAGACAAAAGCTATGTAAGTGGAGTAACAATACAAATTTTGCAAAGGAGATGCCCTCACCAAAGGCACAGCCAACAGCAGCCTTGAAGTTTTCCTGCTCAAATCAAAACTCCCACAATCTTCAAGTGAGGCCAAGGATAAAACATCAGTCCCAGCAAATTACATTACTTGGGTTGTTATTAAATCTTAGGAAGTTTGAAATGTCTGAGGGCCCAATCCACACAGGTGTTTGTTTATGGGCATGAATAATAAATGCTAGATAATGTAAATTATGTATAGACCACCAATCCTTCTCAGACAAAGTGAATTACTGAGCTTTGTACCAGCTTGGTACCAGCTCCTATCAGACCTGCTGATGTCAACACTGGCAGAGCCTTGTCCTTGCATTGGAGGACATTCCATGAGAATGGAGCTCCTCAGCTGGTCCAAAAGGGATTGAAGGACAATTTGTTGAGTAAAAAGAAACTTGAAAAAAAAAATCTTGAGGAAGGCTGAAGATTTGCTGCAGTTCTGTGTCCAAAGGAAAGTAAACACACATGGCTTTGTTACACAGCACACTGCACCCAGCCAGGGAGATGCAATCCCTAGTCCCTGGTCACATTCTCCATCTCATCAGCACTTTCTGTCCAGGAAAGCAAATAAAATCAGAATGTGTGTTGCCAAGGTGAAGTTTCAAGAGTTACAATTTTACATTTCCTATTAGGGATAAGGTAAGATTTACAGGTGATACACTGATTTATAAATATGTTTAGACAGTGAGTATTTCAGGCTTTAGGCTGGAATCAGAAAGCTCAGTTTAAAGAAAGATTTTTAAAGGTTTTGTGGTACATAAAATAAATCCAACTTATACTTTCAAAGATCATTCTGACTGTATAAAAGATGATGACAGCAACAGTGGGAAAAAAATGTTTCTTATGTCCACAATGCTCCATTATTTTCTCGTTAACTTGAGTTTTAAAGGGAATCATATTAGTGCCTCCAGAGGATGAGCTATATAAACAAGAGCTACAAATTTATCTGTGCATTAAAAAGAATGCTATGGTAACAGGTTTGATTGTTTTGGCTGCAGTTTCAAAACCTAAAGGGTGTATTATCCCAAGATAATCTCACCCTTGGATCCTTCTATATATTAGATCTCCTGCCTCTAATCCTGGGAGACACAGCCTGGCTAATAATGCTCCCCCTGCCTTTGGTTTGTCACAGCTGAAACCTGCCTCTTCCAACTTCAGGTAACACATGGCCTAGGACATTTTATTTTCATCATTCAGAATCATTAGTTTGTGGCTGGAGAAGCTGTAAAGATTTATTTCCTTGGACAGCAGGGAAGATTTCCTGCAGCTGGTGGAGCAGGGGCAGTGCCAGCCTTGGAGGATAATCAAGGCATTGTGTTGGAATTCTGGAAATTTAGAATTTGGGGTTTTTGTATATAGTAGTATATGTGAAGCAATATGGGAGATTTTGGGCATTGTCTATATCTTTCTTCTTCACCTTCTTCTTCCTTCTTCTTCATGGGTTTGGTTGGTTTTCTGGAATTGGGTGGAAAAGGTCCACATTGCGGGCTTTGGGTGGTCATTATTGGGTCAGAAACATAAATAATATTGGTGTCACTTTGTTATTGGGTAATTAGCTCTTAAATAACCTTGGAAAGAGTTAGAGGTGCTCCATTTTACCTCATCTCTCTAACCTGCTAGTTAGAGCTCCTGCCTGGTGAGTCTGTAAATAAATAATAATTAATAAACATCCAAACTGCGACTCTCATGTATTAATCCCGACCTTGGCAGAGAAAAATAACTCAGAACCATCACAGAACTGGGCAGCCCTTGATGGCCTTCACAAGGGAGCTCTCAACAGTTCACAGGCTCAGAATTCCCTGGGTTGGAAGGGGCACACAAGGATCACCAAATGCAGCTCCTGGCTCTGCACATCACCACCCCATGAATCCCAACACGTGATTGAGTTGTTCAAACACCTCTGGAAGGCCAAGCTGCAAGCCTCCCTGGTGGATATTCCTCTGGGCACAGATGAATCCTCTTGGCATTCCAAGCCTTGCTGAGATCCCTCCCAACCCACCAGGGCACGGGCAGGACCTGGGGCTGCTCTGTGTGTGTGTGAGAGAAACTCATGTGGGGCCGGCCTTCTGTCGAGAAGTTGTGCTTTTAAATCCTTCATTTGAAGTCCTGTGGGCCTAGATTTACTGGATCCAGGATGAGTTTTTTGGCCTACATCCATAATTTTCAGGTCATCACAGCAATGCCTTTGAGAATCCCATCGAAGCCTGAGCTGCAGGTGGTGAGGGATCCTGGGGTCTTGGCTGGTCTGGGGGGCACCAGAGTTTGGAGAGGTGCCTGTGGATGAGAATCCATTTCTTTGCACTGCAGGTGAGCTGGTGCAAAGAACTGGACAGAATCCAGGACACAAGCTGAGCCTGAAAGGCTCAGATCCCCATAAAACAAAAATCTGGCAAGCTGAAGGCATTATCCACCCTCCAGGCCTGAGCCTTTCAGCAGCCAAACCCCTCTCAGAAGAATCTCACAGCTCACAAGAGCTGAAGGAAAATCAACTTCTCACCTCATCCCCTCCATGCAGAATGGCTCCAGAATGCTTTTCCTGCTTTTTTCCACCCATCCACAGCTGCCCTCACTGTGTTTACTGCAACACCACCATTCCCTACGAGTGATTTTCCTGGATGAGCTGCAGCACTCTGGCACTGGGGAGTGATTTACAGGTGATACCTTATTGAAAGAAAATGTTGCTGCTTTTCAACCTCTACAACAAATCCTGAGGGCGAACAAAGACCCCCCAAGGTCTCAGCCAGCCCGAATGGCTTTTATATTCTCTTCCCAGGATAAATTGCTTCTGAGCATGCCTTCTACCTGTCACTTCTGCTGAGACACTTCTGAATGTCACAAACTCCTACATCTTCAAGCCAGCTGTTGAGAGGATCCCTATTATTATCACGACGTTGTCAGCGACAATAACAACAGTTAATAAGTGATGATAGGGACATAAATGTCTGGTTCCTGTGTACAGCTTGTCATCTGCAGTCAAATCTAACACTGCTAAAGGAGTCTTTGGAGGGAGTGCTGAAAAAAGGGATCTCTTCTGGGAGATGGTTCTGTTAAAAAGGCATCCATGTTTAATTCCACTTAATCTTCTCCAACTTGGAGAAGCAGCTCATAAAAAAATCAGCCTGAGCCCGTATGTGTGTGCATTAAGGATTTTTGAATTTAAAAGGCCTTTCCTAGCCTGCAGCAGTGTGAGAGTGGAGGCTTGGACACACCAGTTTGGGCAGTGCTACCAAAATCTTGCTTGGGGACAGAATCAGGAGGTTTGACTCTCAGTTCAGAGGCAAAAAACACAAAAAATTAGTTGTGAGGTAATTTGTGTGCATGTTGCCTCTGCTCTGAACACAAGATCACATTTTTGTGGGACTTTTGGTGGATTTGTTCTCTGTTTTGTGTGGGTCAAAATCAGGGACTCGCTGTTGTTTGCGGGGGCAAATTGTTTATGGAGAGGTTTTTTGCACCTCTCACGCAGAAAAAAAATTAAAATTGGGCATGAAAAGGAGTTGCTTGTCAGAGCTGAAGGAGACACAGCCCTGCACTCTGCCTTTTCCTGTGCCTGGGCTTTACAGCTCTGCAAATATCTCTTGCAGGAAATCTCCCTCCCATACACACACACTGTGTATATTTTGCCTCTTACAACATATTAAACAGCCCATGTAAGGAAAGTGGATGAATTATTGATCCTGTACAGGGGAGAACAGGGGGAACAGAGAGAATATTCCATGATGTGGTGCAGCCAGCACACATTTCAGTGGGATGCCAGGTGGAGGGAGCCCCGTGGTCTGTGGCACTTCTGGTGGATCTCAGGCACTTTCATTCTCACTGTGGTCACCTCACTCAGGTTTTGAGCCTAGGCTGATAAAAAAAAGCTTCTACAAATTGCTAAAGCTCTGTCTTCAAATGTAAACTGAAATTCCTTCCTTGTAAATCCAAGCCACGGGGAGATCCAGGTTTCCTGCTTCATTTTGATCTTTTGTAGGACTCATTGACTATTTAAATATTTTCCAGTAAATTATTGCTTTTGGCTGGAAGGAAAGTCCTTTGTCTTCCACATCAGTCTGGATTTTCCCACCTCAGATAATTTCATCAGAGCTCATTCCTGCATGACTCGAGGGCTCTGTGTCTAAACATTACCTCCAACTGACCACAGGTAGGTGACCAAGCAAGGCAAAAAGTCAAGGAAAGCAATAATTCTGTCCATGGAAAAAAAAATGGCAACTGCAAGATATAGATCTTTCTCTTTCTGTATTTTTTCCACCTTTTTTTGTGTGTGGACGAAGGTCAAAGCCCATTTTGTCCAACAGCACAGACTTTTGTGCTTTGTTTTGTGTCAACTTCATGTTATCAGTTCTTTTCCTTTGACTGAAGTGGAACATCAAACTGAAAATCACTCCTTCATCTCTTCCACCGTGAGTCAGGGAGAAAAATCTTTACACTTTTTAGGAAATAATTGGGCAGTGCTGCAACAGGACCTCCTGAGAAAATCATGGTAACAGCCTGTCATGGGCTTTGAGAGCAGAAAGGAGAAAATTGTTTCATGAAAGCCTTTAAACAGTTGTATCTGCAGCCTTCAGGTGAGTGAATTTCATGTGGGCAGCGAGGAATAAATCAAGCTCTTACATAATTTTTTTTTTTTTCAGTCTGTATTGTTCCTGTCCCGAGCTCTACAATTTTGCAGATCATTCTGAGCGTTTCAAAACTTGAATGTTATTTTTAGCCCCTAAGAAGTAGCTTCTACATAAATAGTTGTTGCTAATGTATTATAAACTAGGATTAGCTTAATTAGGGACTTCACAGGAAAGTAATGACTATTTAAGCCCTGAAAACAAGCTAATTATTTTGTATCACTTCATTGCTAACGTTGTCCTCAGTTCTTCTTAAGGTGACTGTTCAAAAAGATGTATGGCAGACATGCTAATTAACAGATTTCTTGCCGTCATGTTACCAGTTTTTGTAATAGATTAAAATTCCTCTTTTATGTAACACTTCAGATATATTTAAATATATATATATACATTGCTGCTCAGGTTGTTTGACAGCCCAAGTCAGTGCTTTTTTAAGGTTACACCACCATCAAAGTTGCTGCTAGAGCTGCACAAGATCCAACAGTGATTTCTCCCCCTCTGCTTTGCTGGAAAATTTCAGTGTTTCTGCCACAAATTTTCATCAATTACTTCCATTTGTATTGCTTCATCATAACCCATTTAAATAAACCCAAATTAACTGGGAGAATTTGAGGATCTAAGTTTCCCTCCTTTAACAGCATCTGAAGCCCCTCTGGATCATCCCTTCCCACTGGTCCCTTTCCTGCCACTCCACCTGTTGGGGCTTATATTAAATACCAGGAGTTAGGGATAGGAAGTCCATAAAATCCATACATTTTATAGAATGCAATGAAATTTAACTTAATTTAATGGCAGCTTTCTGTACCTATTGTTTGGAATAATATGGAATATCCAGCATTTAATTCTTATTACTATCTCCCCGGTTTTTTTTGGTTTTTTTGGTTTTTCTTGCAGATGATAATTGTCTTTTCTTTAAAATCATCTTTTGCTTTTCAATTCCTCTGTTCACACCTTTCATAATTTGTATTCTCTTCACTGTGGCAGCCTCTGCACCCCCCATCCCTTCAGCTTCCCATGCATTCCCACACATCATATCCATATTCCAAGATCCCACTGGTGGGTTTGCAATTAATGACTCAATTTATCCTGCCACACCAACGCTCACAAAGTGACAACCCAAGGTTCCTGGTTAGAGTCCTGATTTCCATAAAAGAGCACTGGCACTGAAGCAGATGAATTCTCAACTCTGCTTTTAACTGGCTCTGGCTCTGGTTCATCCTAAATTTCCCATGGTGTTAACTCAGTGGAAATCCTGCCTTGGAAAGAGAATAAAATGGATAAATGCAGAGATAAATACAAAGGTGCATGGTTTCAGTAAATACAAATATCTCTATTTCAGAGGAATGCAATCCTGCAGAGCAAGGGGCTGACAGGAAAGGATCACACTGTGATCAAGCATCCAGGCAGTGGTTGCTGTTAAGTATTAAAATCCAAATTATTGAGCTTCATCAGAGAGCTGGTGCCTTTCAGAGGATCCCTCGGAATGCAGGCCCTTCACTGAGGACAGAACATTCCAGCTCTGCAGCATCCCTGCTCCAGCCTTTTCTCCATCTGAAACTTCCCATGGTGTTATCTGTTCTAATCGTGGCTTGGTGGCTCCAGAAGAAATCTGCCATGGCAAATGAGAGTTCCTACATCTGGCTCCTGCTGGAAATGCTCATGAATTACAGCCCCAGCCAGCACCAAGCAGCTCCAGCTCTGTGGAATGGCTCTGAAGGGACAGAAATTCCATTTTTATTTTCATTTCACATCAGGGGCGTCCTCAGGATTGTCCCAAGCACTTGAAGGAACATAAAAGGCAGCGGGGGAGGTCACAAAGAAATCCTTTTTTTGTTTTCCTCCTCAGAGCCACAGTCAGGCAGCAATGACAGCTCCTGTGGCACTGTGGGCACAGGGACAGCCCTTCTTTTGTACCCTGAGGTCAATTCTTGAGGTGAATTTACCCCTGGGGTCAATTTTTGAGGTGAGAGCCCCTGAGCAGCCCTTGGTGAAGCTCTCACACACAGGACACTCCTCTTTTCCACTGACATTCCCACCAGCTGAGCGTCACTCTCATTTATTGTCGTCAGAACTGGATGATTATTCATTTTATGATCAATATTTTGACACTAAAGCAGACCCCAGCCTTCATTCCTTACAAATATCATCCCCAGCTTCCTCCTAAAGCCAGTTCTGCACCCTGGGGAGCCCTGGCAGACCACCTTGGCCATGGATCCTCCTCAGGTGCTTCTACTTGATGAAACAATTTAATTTTTTGAGGTCTCTTACTGACATCGTGATCCCAAGAGCATAGTGGGAATTAAATATTTCCTTTTTATAACTGCACATTTCCCATGCTGGAAGCAATTTCTGGATTATATCCCTGGTACCATATTCTGCACCAGAACTGAAACTTTGTGATGGGAATTAATTACATTTTGGTATGTCTGAATTACAGATGATCCAAAAAAAAAAAAAAAAAAAAAAAAAAAAAAAAAAAAAAAAAAAAAAAAAAAAAAGAAAAAAAGGGGTTTTTTGGGGGGAAAAAAAAAAAAAAAAAAAAAAATGGAGTCTGNNNAAAAAAAAGGTAAATGTGATGCTGTGATCTCTTTTGTAAAATAACTTTTCATGTCACCATAAAAGTTTGTTTGCTGCCTAAAAGTCCTGCATGGCAAAACCATGGCTACAGAACGTGGCCTTTCAAAGAAATGTTACATGAGATGAAAACTATCACATCAGCTTTCAGAAGAGAAATCTGAAAAGAACTTGGAAAAATAAAAGCATTTCCAAGTCAAATATTTGAGATGAAGTGTTACCCATGGGAGCTTTCTTCATAAATACATAAAAGCAGCTTTTGGGGAATGCCCATAATTGCTGCATTACATATTCCTGCACTTGGCAAACTGATGCTTGAGTTTGAAAATAAATCAATTTGGGCTTCTGCAAGTGAGAGGGAGAGGCAGAAAATATGTTTGTGTTGGG
Organism: Aegithalos caudatus; assembly: GCA_013389925.1. NCBI lineage: Eukaryota > Metazoa > Chordata > Aves > Passeriformes > Aegithalidae > Aegithalos > Aegithalos caudatus. Next base: position 175,260 of record WEIU01021979.1, read on the forward strand.
CTGGAGTAATTATTGGAGTGCATCAACAACTTTGGGGCCTTTGCTAACTTCACTGGGAAGGGCTTTTGTCCCCAAGCACGGCTGCACCCCAAAAAGGAGGACAAAGGGGACACGAGGAGGGCAATTCCATGGGGTGTGGATGTGCTGCTGAGCTCTGCCTTGCTCAGGGGTGTGTATATATATCATATATATATTTATATATAGATCTGCAGGGGATGCTCACAAGGTGAGCCAGGAGTGGAACTGGAGCTGGACACAGCCCGGAGGGGACAGGCAGAGCTCCTTACAGGAGGGGAAGGCAAGGAGAACAAAGCCACCACAGAGACAGGGGTCAGGTCCTGTGGCCTGAGGAGGAGCAGGAGTGGGCTGGGCAGCACTGAAAGAGCAGCAGAACAAAGGACAGGGAGCACAGCACGCACAGAGCAGAGTTACTTCAAAGGAAAACCTCTGCTCTCATCCCCAGCAAAGGCTCCGTGTGTGCAGCCCTGCAAAGGGAAGCGCTGGGAGCTGATGGAAGGGGCCTGGAGATGGGCAGGGGGTCCTGACCTGGTCCTGTCCTGCCCCACTGCTGGGGGGCAAATCCCATCCACACAGACCCAGGAGTGCCCAGGGATGGGAGGGATGAGTTAAAACCCTGTCCTGCCCCACTGCTGGGGGGAAAATCCCATCCACACAGACCCAGGAGTGCCCAGGGATGGGAGGGATGAGTTAAAACCCTGTCCTTCCCCACTGCTGGGGGGTAAATCCACATCCACACAGACCCAGGAGTGCCCAGGGATGGGAGGGATGAGTTAAAACCTGTCCTGCCCCACTGCTGGGGGGAAATCCCATCCACACAGACCCAGGAGTGCCCAGGGATGGGAGGGCTGAGTTAAAACCTTCCCAGAAATCAGGGTACATAAATGCACCCAGGTGTGAGGTAGAAATGGGAGTTTAGTTTTAAATAAATAGAGGATTTTTGAGTGCCTTTAAAAAGTAAGAACCTGTGTCAGTAAGTCAGAAAAAGGCCTAATTTAAGGGTCTAGTTTAAAATTCAGTAGTATTGCCTTCTGCCAAGTTAGTTAAATTCTAGTCATAACAAAAAATAATGTAGCCTGGCTGAAAATTCCTAGAGAGAACAGGCAGAGGTGTGTGCATAGAATTTCTGTGAGAATTTACAAATATTAACACACATGGATTTTAGCTTAAGTCCAACAATTTTTTAGAGAGTTATGCCTAATTAGCTAAAAGTAAAAATCAAATGCAAATAAATTAATAAAATGCAAAATAAAGAAATAAATAAAATAAAAATCAAATGCAAATAAATGAATAAAAATACATGCAAAATAAATAAATGTAAAATAAAATAAAAATCAAATGCAAATAAATGAATAAAAATAAATGCAAATAAATAAATAAAGTTACTAATAAATAAATACATAAATAAATGATTGCATTAGAAATAAATACATAAATAAATTTACTTAAAATAAAAGGCACTAAAAATGTTAGGACCCTTGTCACTTAGGGATCATGGAATACAGATTCTGTTGTTGTTGCTGCTGCATTTGTTGCTACTGAAGACTTAGAGACTTTATGTTAGAAACCTTCTGCATATTACTACAGACTCAGATAACTTTACCTCCATAAGACTGATTTAACGACACAATAAAAGCTTTGCTTTTACAACTCCCCAGCTCCTCGTCTCCAATAAAGCCACCCAAACCTCTGGAGGTCACCCCAGTCCCCCCTGCACACCTCCCCCTGCTCCTGGAGCATCCCCAGTGCTCACCTGGGCTGCCCCAATCCCACACAGGGAATATTTGGCTGCTGGGAAGGGTTGGGCTCATGTCCAACCTTTCAGGGCTGGGCAGCTTTGGGGAGGTTGTGAGCTGATCCAGGTGTCCTGGAAATACCCACTGGATTTACCAGATGGATCCTGACCTGTCCTGTGAAAGGCTCTGGGAGTGCTCAGTGTTTTCCCCATTAATCCTGCACATCTGAGGCTTGGGACCCCCTCTAAACTGGTTTGCAGGCACAATTAGTTGTGGTTTGCAGGCACAATTAATTGTGGTTTGCAGGCACAATTAATTGATTTTGCTGCTCTTCCCTCATTGAGTCGCTCAGGCAAACTCCCAACAGAAAGAAAAAAGTAGTTCCCTGTTTGTACTGTAAGAGTTTCAAATCCAGTGCAATAGTTTTGGGGTTTTTTGGTTGTTTTTTTAATGATGTCCTTGCCAGATTTCATAATAATTCTGCCCTCCTCCTTCTAAATCTCCCCACTTTTGCTAATTCCCTTCCAGGCTGGTGTGGCTCATCCTGGTGCAGATGCCAGGAGTCTCTGATCATGTGCAATGTTAAACTTTCTTATTAAACCTTCCAAAAATTACATGTAGGGTGAGAATTCTGGGAATCTCAAGAAGAAATTTTAAAAGCTACTAATAAGGATAACTACTGACAACCAGCACAATTCACTGTATATTTGTTTGGTTTTATACATATATGTGAACTTTCAAACTCATTTATTGGCTTTAGTGACACGAATAACCAAGGGCATGATTTATAATGATTTGTCAGCTGGTATTAGATTATAAAAAATTTAATTAATTTTTCATTAGCTGCATTAATGATGAGCTTGTTAGGGTGAAGCCAAGAGATATTAGCTGTTTTAAGGACCAGTTTCAAGAAAATGACTCCTTTTATAATCCCCCAAATGAGTTATAATGTTATTTTCCCCTTTCAGAAAACTGGTTTAAGCTGTATGGATATATTAAAATCCATACAGAAGACAAACTTTGAGACAAAGTGATCATGTAATCACAATTATTGATCAAATTTTCCCAACAATTAAAATGAGATGTTGAGGATACTTAAAAATCAACACAATTATTTATCATGTAGCAAAGAAATGAAGTAGAATGAGCGACTATTTGCAGGAATTCGCTGCCACGAGACTTCTGCTTCTTGTCTCAACTGTTTATCTCGTCAAAAAATAAATTAGGGTTTGCAAACTGATTTGAAAATATAATTTGATTGAAAAAATTCCTTTGTTCTGCTCTGGGGCCTGTGCTGGGTGGGAAGGCTGAGCATGGCAGTGATTGTTGGGGAAGGATCCGTGACTCAGAGAACTTGCAGAAGAACAAGAGATACCTGTGAGTAATCAACGTGGAAAAATGGGAGGGAGGGGGGGGGAAAAAAATGGAAATTTAAATTATTTTCCTAGCAAGCTTTCTTCTGATTTCCAGAAAGAGTGATTACATTAAAAATGAAAATCTTAAAAATAAGTGTCTAAACATAGAATGCTGCCAGGTGAATAGTCTTAAAGCTTATTTTAAACAGGTGGGAGGACCAGGCCTGTGGAAATCACTGGGAAACGTGCACAGAAACTCCAAACCCTGGGGATTTGAACAGGAGCTCAGAAACCTCAATTTTAGCCTCAATTTTAGCAACCCTTGACCACAATCTACATTTGATAGAAATGTACTGAACTGCTGCAAACAGCTCTGAGAGGAATCTGGGGTGGGGCTGTGGCTGGAAATGTCCAAGGCCAGGGGACGGGGCTTGGAGCAGCCTGGGATGGTGGAAGGTGGAGGATGGGGTGGATTCTTCCAATCCAAACCATTCTCTAATCCTGCTCTATGGTCCTGTGATATCTCCTGAGTGTGGGAATCTCCTCTGCACGCAGCTGTGCCACTACTCAGCAAGGGAATTATTTTTATATTCTATATTAATAAATATTTTGTGTGTGTTAATATTTATACTCTATATTTCATAGTATTAAATGTAGACATCTCATATTGATATATTTGTAAAAATTTATATTCATATTTACAAATATATTTTATGTATTATAGAAAGGTTATATATTATATATTATTATATATTATGTATTATGTATTATGTATTATGTATTATGTATTATGTATT
>WEIU01021979.1:179189-192522 GCA_013389925.1 Aegithalos caudatus
ATATATATTATAATTTTATATATATATAATTATATAATACCCAGCTGTGCCCAGCTGTGCCCAGCTGTGCCCAGGAGTGCCCAGCACACAGCGTGTGCCCCCGGCTCCATCCTGCAGACAGTGAGAACAGGCACTCCAGAAGCTCCAGGAGAAGTGAGAGCCTCTGAATGTCTCACCTGAAGCAGTTTCCCTTCACAGGGGTGCTCAGCAAACAGGGCTGATCTCAGAGCTTCCAGCAGCACTGCTGGATGAGGGCACAGCTCCCACCCCAGATCCAGGCAGGGATCCCAGAAATTCTGGTGGCTGCTGCAGAGCCACCCCAGCCGTGACTCCTGCACCTTCCAGCCTCTCTGGTTCCCATGGGATCATGCAGACACCCACCAGGAGATCTTCCAACCCCACCACGAGGTCTGCAACCCCAGCACGAGGTCTGCAACCCCATCATGAGCTTTGCAACCCCACCATGAACACTTCCAACCACACCATGAGATCCTCCAACCCCCCCATGAACTCTTCCAACCCCCCCATGAACTCTGCCAACCCCACCATGAACTCTTCCAACCCCCCCATGAACTCTTCCAACCCCACCATGAACTCTTCCAACCCCACCATGAGATCTTCCAACCCCACCATGAACTCTTCCAACCCCACCATGAACTCTTCCAACCCCACATGAACTCTTCCAACCCCACCATGAACTCTTCCAACCCCACCTGAGCCCCCCTCAATGCTCAGTGCAGACCCCACACCTCTCCAGGACCCCTGTGAGCCACAGTTTGATGTTCAAATCCAGACTGAATGACTGAATGTCCCCACAGTAACAACAAGTATGTGCAGTATTTGAAGCTTAAATCCAAGGACTCAAGCTGATTCCATGGTACTTGCAGGCACTCTCAGGTACAGCAGTGATTCCAAGGGTGGATTGCAAAGATATTCCAGACACTGGATTGCACAAGTATCACACTCTGGTCCACACAGAGCACTCAGACTGCTGCCATCTGTCTTAGCAGCAGCTTTGGAGTCCTGCTCTGCTGTTTACCTGAACCCAAGTTGTTTTTTAACACACATGAGCAAAACCACACAGCTGCTGGCTTCATTCCTGTCCTCTTAATTCTGTCTAGATCACCTTTTGCCCAACAAACAGCTTGATCTGGGTTATTCCAAACAGTGTATTTAGTTAACACGATCCATTTGGACTCACCTTTCTACAGCAGTGGAAACCCCACCCCAAAACTAAGGGCAGCAGCCACTCCTGAGTCCCTGCAGGGGTAGAACTCAAGCTTGCAGAACCTTGGAATACCAAGCACAGGTTCCCCTCTGTGACAGAGCATCCCTGTGCCTTGATGTTTCCTCAAATCTCCCTGCCAGGACAAACCCTGCTTAGATTTGCTTCTGAAATAACCACCTTGGAATTATCCTGAAATTATTAAATATATCCCTCCATCCCCCTTTGATTTTTTTTTTTTTTTTGAGCTAATAAAATCAATATATCTAGGCTTGACCAATACAAAGATGTAATCAGTGTAAATTATAAGGCAAAAGGGATATGAGTGGAAAATACAGAGTTTGCTCCTCAGCACACAGCACCTTGGCACCTGTGAGTGGAAGGAGCAGGAGCTGAGGTGCACAAATCACCCTGACCTTGGCCTGTGCCTCCATCTCTGTGCTGGGTGACACAGCCTCAACAAACCCTCCTCTACCTCAGGACTTGGCAGCAGTGGAGGTGTTGCTGAAACTCTGCAGGATCAGAGCAAAGCCTTGCTGACCTCTCTCATGAAAATTACAGGGTTTTATTGCTCCTGTTGGCAACAGTGGGTGTCTATCATTTGTTAATCAGTCTTTACTGAGCACCACAGTGGAAAGAAAGAAATTGGAGATTTCACAGCTAAAAATAAGGGGAAATGTAGATGGAACCTCCTGGGTCTGTACTGAGCTCTGATGGACCTGGAAAGGCAATGTAGGACACAGCACCTCTGCAAGAGCAGCAGATCTTCACCCTCCATCCATCCTCTCCAAATTTCCCTGCACCTCTGCACCCCACATCTCCCATGGCCCAGCAGGGAGTTTTTCTGGTAAATTCCAACAACTCCGGCTGCTGCAGAGAGAAATTGCTGAAGCTCTGGTGGAAACAAACTCCAGCTGGTTCTAATGGAGTGGTGTTCTGTCCAACAACGCTGGGCAGGAGCTGTGCCATTCCCTGTGTGTCCACTCAGGGAACAGAAGGATGCTGCACGACAGCTTAGGACTTAGTGGATTGCACAGATGTCAGACACAAACTAGTACAATGTCCTCAGGGAGGGGGGAATCATTTTACGACCTATAAACCACAGAAAAGAGCAAAAATCAGAGGCCACTGAGGATGAAGATGGGAGAAAATGTGCACTGCTAAACTCCCAGCCTAATGTGCTGTCTGCACATTCCAAAGTGGAGGACTAAATTTAGCAGCCCTGCCAAAAATGACGGCGAGGAGATTTGGAACCACGTCCCCCAGTGCTGGGGATGTGTCTGGCACTGTCCCTCTCACAGGAGCCACCAGCTGCTGTGCCCAGGGCCCCTGCTGGGGACAGGAACCATGGTGTGCCACAGCCAGCACTTCCCACAACGTGTCAGGGCAGCCAGTGAGGGATGGGAGGAAAAAAAAACCCCAGGAGCAGCAGCAGCACTGCTGCGGGGATTTGTCACGGTGACACCGGCGGCACGGAGAGTCCTGCATGGTAATGATTGGTTTACAATAAAAATTACTTCAAATGCTGGATCAGGAAAAGGATGGTTCAGTCCATCAAATCGCTGTCAGCTGCAAATTAGGCTGCCCATCCCTAGGCAATGGAGAACATAATTGGCTTTGTCCATGGCTGGGTTTATTTTTATCTGTTCTGTTAAAGTCAGGCTCTTGCCTCACTCGCACTGGCACAAACAGAGAAAAAAGGCCTTGGTGCAGAAAGGTTTTTTTGCTCCTTCCACCTGCAATAAATGGGGCAAGTTACCCTCGGGTTGCTAAAATTAGCCAAGGATTCTTTGAGGGTCTACTTTGTGTCAGAGCCAGGTTACCTGCAAGGGAGAAAAGTAGGAACAAATGGTATAGTGGTGAGAACGAATGGACTTCCAGGAGACTTAGACTGAAACCACCCTCCAAGCCAAGCAGCCAGGGCTCTAATCCAGCCCTCAGGGTTACACAAGAGAGGCTGGAGGAGGTGGGAACCTTCCCCAGGTCTGTGAGAATCACAGGAACTCCAGAACCTGCTGCGCTTTCCTGCAGGCAGGATGGAGATGCACACACATCCCGCCTCCCTTCCTGAGACCCATCATCCCAAAGTGCTAATGGCAGACGGGACTGAAATAAGCACCAGCACACTCCCCTGGGACTGCAGGAGGAGCTCAAAGCCCTCACTATTCCCAGTGTGCCAGGGATGATGGCTTTTGCTGCTGGGAACACCCGTGCCACAGGCTGGGATTGCAAGGAGTCTCCACCCCAGCCAGGACTGCCAGACAAGACCTTCCAACTCTCCCTCAACTCCCTCTCTGTCTGTAAACTCCAAATATCCCTCTCTGCTCCCCTCCCTGTGCACAAATTGAAGACCATGCCCTTCCCTGGGTGGCAGAGCTTTGTTAACATGTTTCCCTGACACTGCAGGGTACAGAGAGACTCAGAAAGGGAGAAAATCCACTGAAAAAAAAATAGATATACTTGACTAAGTAGGAGGGGGAACAATGTCTGTCATCTTAACCTGTCTGTCATCCTAACCCAGAGAATTCTCTGCTCTACTTACTGGGCTCTGCCTTTATCCCCCTCCAACTCCTGGGCATTTGAGCTGCACCTGGGTACCTGGGAAATCCTCTGCTGTGCTAAAGGCTTGTGAGAAATAAGGGAATGCAGGCACAGGGAAGGTTTAGCTCAATTTCATGATGCACCAAGTACAAAGGATCTGTGAGTAACTCAGGATTATGCTCATCAGTCATCAGCAAAGGCCAATAATTCAGAGTGACAACAAACTGGAGACCTCTATAAGGTACAAATGGCTGGAAAGAATTAATAATTATTTACTGTCCACCTACTCCTCTAGGTTTGTGTCCCAGTTTGACCACCCTTGCCTTGTTGAGTGTGCATGGATGGCAGAAATTGTGGCACTGCCAGGAGCTGCTGTAACTTGAAGCAAAGAATAAAAAAAATGCTTAAGAAGATGCATAAAATAATGATCAAGGCTTATGAGGAGCTAGTGAAAAGCAACATTGCTGTCATTGTAATTATTGTTGTTGTAGTTGTTGCTCTTGGTGGTGGTGATGATGATGATTGTTGTTGTTATCATTTATTATTATTAAGTAGGTGAAAATCACACAGAGCAAGAGGTTTGCATCTCCTCCTGGGCTGGCAGGCAGCTCTGTCACTAACCTGGAGCCTCAATTCCTTCTCAGAATAACGGAAAAAATCCTGGCACATCAAAAATCCCTCCCTAGCTCAGTAAATGCAGCACCCTGAGGTAGCCCAGGCCGGGGAGCTCTGTGCTCAGGGCTGCTGCAGATGGGCTGGGGTGGCTTTGCCCTGACCAGGCTCTCCCGTGACACCACTGCCTTTGGGTTGTCAGAGAAAGTCCTGCAGATTAGTGTCCCCTGAAATCCCCCTAAGCAGCTCTAATGCCCTCAGATCTGCTTGCTGTGGCTCACTGGGAAGGCTGCACGAGACAAAACATTAATTATTAGTGTAAAAATAGAAATTCTTTTTACGATTACCGTGCGCTGCTTGGGAGGCGCCGGTGAGAACCTCACTCATCTTCTCTAAAGTCTGGAAAGGAATTCAGAACGTGACCCTACTCAAAACTGCAAAATGAAAACCAGGAGGAAAAGCTTTTTTTTACCTTTGTTAATGAATGCAGCTGGCCTCCTTCTACACCCTGCCTTGCAGTCATTTACAGGTGTGCAAATGGAGGGAAAGAAATGGTGCTGTTTGCATCTGCACTGCACACCAAAAAATCAGACAGTGCCTCTGTCCTCACAGGCTTGCAGCAGTTTGGTCAGTTTGGCCATTCTGCTGCTTCTCTTGGTGCAGCTCAGCAGTACAAGGTGTTTTAGTTGGGTATTTCAAATAAAGGAATCAGTTTCTACCTGGGCAATCCTGGTGTCTCTTTGACAACCTGAAGGCTTTAACATCTACAGGGTTTTTAGGATGCAGAAGAGGAAGGAGAAGTGGGAATGGAGCCCTGGCAGGGAGTTCCAGAGGGCCTCATCTCCCTTGGGTACTTAAGCTGGAATATTCTTCAAGTTTGAGGGACTCTTCAGTGGCCTTTACATAAGGCTGGCCCCAAATGGCTCCATCAGGAATGGATTCTCCCCCAAAAAACTCCTGCTTAAAATAAAATATTACCTTTTAAACAGCACAATTTCACAACCTAACCACACTAGCTTTAATATGACATAAGTAAGAAAAGAAGATCTTGCACTAAATCCCACCTAAAGTCCCAAAGAAATTGCTGAAGCATGGAGCTGGAGTACGACCCTAAAATCATTGTAGGGGATTATTTGGGGCAAATATCAAGCATCAGATATTGGATCTGCCTCTATGGCTTCTTCTGGAAAAGAATGAAAATGGCCTTGTAAAATTAGTAACCTTTAGGAGAACTGCACTAAGAACTGAGCTGAATTTATTAGGCCCTGGCATGAAGTTGTAGGTATGAGGAGGGACAATCACAGGTAGATTTACACACTCTGGTCACTGGTTGGAAGCTTTTCTGTGTAAAGTTTTTGTTTCTCCAGTACCCTGCATAGAGGGAATCCTTGGCACTCCCACAGTGTAAATTATTATTATTATTTTTAATCCTTATGTTAGAATATTTCCACCTTCAGAATAACCTCTGTGGGAAAGTGCAGAAGCTTGCTGGGAGGTGAAAACAGCTCCTGTAAACCTATTTTCATTGATTTTTTTTTTTTTTTCCTAAAAGGGTTAACACAATAAAACACAATTAGCCTCGAATTATCCTGGATTTGTTGGATATTTCACTTGAAGCATTAACATCACCTTGGCTGCACCTTTTGCAGTGGCATCATTTCCCTTCACCCCTTGGTATCGCTCAGCAAAGCAGGGAAGGGCAAATCAGACAGCACCAGCTCAAAATTATGCTCAGAATTTAGCAGCCTGACTGCTGCTGACCACCCAGAGGACAGGTGTGACACATATTTATGGGCTTGATTTTAAACCAATATCCCTTCATTTCATTTATGAGCCCATTAGATGTTTTATTTTGACAGTTCCACCGCGGTGTCCCCGCACTCTTCTGGCCATAAACTGCTCACAGTGGGATGTGGAGCTTATTATTTGGTGTGTAGGCAGAGAGCACCTCACAAGCTGATGAACTATGGACAATTTATTCATTGGATTTTAAGCCCAGTTAAATCAACACCTAAAAGGGAGCCTCGCTCACACTCCCTGGAACTGCAAACATTTGACACCATGGAAGTGGGGAGGAAATTGTAACAGATTTTACATTCCAATGTTACATTCATGCCTTAGATCTCATCTCTACTGAGGAATCCCAATGCTCTGAACTTGTTGTGGATCTGCTTATTTGAGATTTTTTTATTTCTTTCCCATAGTTCTGGTTTGTGGCAGGTGACTTCCCAAGGAGCTGGTATTTCCCAGCTGGTATTTCCCAGCTATCCAGCCAGCCAGAGAGAGATGGACGGTGCAGGAAGAGAAAAAATGAATGGAAAATAAAAACCCCAGACACAAGAACCTTGAAAAGCTGAAGATGTGCAAAAATGATCCAAGAATGCAGGTGTGCAGGCACGTGGGTGTTTCTGTATCCAGATATCCATGGAAATACTTCCAGGATGATGATTGCAGCCAATTCCATGAATTCAGGGCCTGGATATAAAAAGCCCAGAACATGACTTAGCCATGTTGATCTAGAAACCTTCAATTCTTTCATGTTACATTTTTTCTGTCATTGTTTCTATTGGAACCTGGTTCCAAATCTTCTTTTTACTGGATTTTCCTCCTGTGTTTATTGACAATATATTTAATTTAAGGAGTGTAGTATATGGTCACATGAACAGCCACAGGATTGTGGGGTTGTGACCTCCTTAGCCAGCCTCTGCCATCTCCTCCATCACAAACATCTTCCTAATATTGGATATCAATCTTTCCAAATTAATATATCTTAGTTCTGATATCTTAGTTCCAAATTAAGACCAATTTCTTGTTCTCTCTCTGATGTTATTTGTAGAGAGCAAAGTGTTCCTTTTTTTTTTCCAATGTATCATTGTATAATTCAGAAGTACTGTCATGCTCCTTCCACTCTTCCATTCAGAACTATCCCTCATGCTCCTTCCACTCTTCCATTCAGAACTATCCCAATTTACTCTTTCCTGGATGAGTCTGACTTCCTAGACCTGTGATTCTCTTTGTACATCCACATGTAATGACTGCCAGGAAGCACTGACCAAAGATGGCAGTTCCCAAAGTTCCTGGTGAAAGGAATTTGGGCTTTTGTAAAATTGCCAAAAACCTCGGAATCTTTCTGAAAAAAGAAAACCAGTAATTTTGCTCTTCAACAGAATTATATCAGAGAAGGAAACAGGGGACTCCTGCATGTAAAATAGCCATGATATTTGATTTCTGATGGCAATTTCCAGAAGGATTCCTGGCTGGTGGGAAAGAGGGAAAGCAGTTCTCTTCCAGAGGTCACTTAGAGCTGGAGGCTGGGAGGACACTCAGGTATCTCAGCTCATTCTGGCTCTCACCATTTCATAATTTTAGCATAGGAAAAATTATATCTGAAGTGCCTGCTAATGAGTTAATGGACCACACACTGGAAACCCAAGTACTGCAGCATTTGGTGTTAGGAGAGACCCACAAGCTCAGGCCCCAAATCTCTCTGGCCATTTTTACAGAGGTGCATTAGTCCACAGCTTCCATTAGGGATAAGTGGAATGGGAGTGAGTCAGCTCATCTTCAACTTCCCAGCTGAGCCCATTGCAGGTGAAAGATCACCTCTGATTCCCAGCTTGGGGCTGCTGTAAAACTTCTGTCACTGGGAGCAAAACCAAAACTGGGGCAAGACTTGCAAGAGCAGGGCAGACACCACTGTCACCATCTCCTCCAGGAGCAAGGAACTCCTTTTTCTATGAGATTAAAATTACTTCATCCCACTGCCTCTGAACAACCAGCTCTGTCTCCATGCCCTAACTGTCCTCAAAGAGAAATTATGGAATTGCAGGATGGTTTGGGTTGGAAGGAACCTTAAATCTCCTCCAGGGCTATTCCCTACCTTAGGCAGGGACACCTCCCACCATCCCAGGCTGCTCCAAACCCCAATGTCCAGCCTGGCCTTGGACACTTCCAGGGATCCAGGGGCAGCCACAGCTGCTCTGGGCACCTGTGCCAGGGCCTGCCCACCCTCAGAGGGAGGAATTCCTCCCCAAAATCCCATCTAATCCTTCCCCATGTCCTGTCCCTCCATCCCTTCTCCAGAGTCTCTCCCCATCTCTCCTGCAGCTCCTCCAGGCCACCCTGAGCTCACCCCAAAGCTTCTCCTCTCCAGCTGAACAATCCCAGCTCTCCCAGCCTTTCCTCCTGCTCCATCCCTCTGCTCATCCTGGAGCCTCCTCTGGACCATGCAAGGAGTGCTGCTGCCAGGGATCTCAGGAAAAGGAGCAGGGAGGGGAGTGGAGAAGTAACAGCAGTAAACAGAAAATTCTGGCACCACTGGACCGAATGGAAGTGGCACCACTGACATCACTAAAAGAAGGCTCAAGTCTGATCTGGAAAGCAATTCAGAATATGAGCTTTCCTTTCCAAATTATCTGTAAGTGCCTTCCTTCACCCAGAGTTCGGTGCTTTCTATTACATTTTAAATTGATTGGCTTTATGGCCCAGTCCTGGGGAATTGCCCTAGCATGATCTCGTCTGGCTGCTGTTTCTAATTCTGGCAACTCTAAATCCAGATGCCCTGAAAATCCAGGCTCTTGCTTACAGAACATACTGCAGGCTAATCTCCATTTTTGTGTACCCAGGCAAAATCCAGGAATTGGGAGGTATGGAAGATTAGCCCACAAGGTGAAATGGAAAGGAAGCCAGAGGAGAAATTGTAATAGAAAATGTCCACATGCAGAGTGTGGAGGTGTCAAACTAAACCACAACCATCATTCCACAACGAGAATTCAAATAGTATTTTTGCATTAACTAAGATTTTTCTAATGGGAATAATGAAGTTGCCATCTGAAGGTGTGTCCTGCCACCAGGGTCTGTGGGCAATGGATGGAGACATTCAGAAAGCACAGTTCCAACTCCATGCTCTTCCTTTGTGTGATCCATGTTCAGCCTCATTTAGGACATTAAAAGTTCCACATTGGCCTCTCTACTGAATAAAAAGGGTTGGAAAGGATGCAGCATGTTGTTGTGATGGAGGAAAGGAGGTTGTGCACAGGTGGAGGTTGGACTCTTCTCCCATGTACCAGGTGGTAGAAGAAGAAAAAACAGCTTTTATTTGTGCCAGGAGAGGTTTGGATGGGGTATTATAGAAAATTTCTTCACCAAAAAGGCTGTCAAGCACTGGAAGAAGCTGCTCAGGGAAGTGGTGACATCACCATTCCTGGAACTGATTTAAAAATGTCTTGGTGTCCATTAGGGACATGGTTTAGGGCTGGGTTAATGTTTGGACTCGATGATCCTGGAGATGTTTTCCCAGCTAAGTGGTTCCAGCATTCCGGGATGTGGCTGCAGAGCTGCCCCTGTGAAGGATGGGAAGGGCTGGAGGGTGGCTCAGAACTCCCAGTCTGGGTGGGAACACATCACCCTGAGGGCATTATCCTGCCTTGGATCCCTGCTTCAAATTCCAGCTGCTGCCAGAGGAAGCTGTGCCTGCCCATCCAGGGCTGTGAATCATCCCAGGAAAGGCTGAGGAGAAGCTCATATACAAGTGGAGTGGGGAGTTTTTTTGATACTGGCTATAATAAATATCAGCACATTTAGAAAAAAAAAATTGTGGGCTTAAAGGGAGAAAAAAAAAAAAGCTACAGCTGAATGTGGTTCACTAGAAGGAAATATCCAAAGCTGTTGAAACATTAGATAAAAAACTGATCTTGAAATGCCAGGAATCAGTGAGGATTACAACTGTCAATTTTGTCCAATAAAACCTCCCTTTTATTTTGCCTACTTTTCTCTTTTATTTTTAATAGCTATCCATTAAAAATGCTGCACTCACAATTTGCTGGTATTTGCTGTTCTGTTTTAATGCTGTCTATTAGTTCTTCCCTCCTTTCCTTTTAATATTTACACATATCATCAAATGCTGGGCAAAACTTCTCTGCTGGAAAACAAAAATCCCATGAGTGTAAACCAATTACAAATAACTTGCCACTGAGGGCATGGCTGGGCTTTCTGTGCTGCTCCAGTGTCCCACTGAGCTCCAAGTAGCTGAGGACACTTTTATATTAGAAATAATCCATGTTGATATCATGTGGCGCATTGTTATTTCATCAGAAAATAGCACAACTATCCTGAAATAATAAAAAATCAACAGTGATGCCTTAGTAAATAGCTGATAATGAGGTGGCTAAGAAAAAAAAAAAAAGTGGCTGGGAGCATCAGTTTGGCATAAGCTTCTCCAGCCTGAAGGATTCCAGCTGGAAAAGCCCAGTTTAAAACTCTTACACTCCCTCCATTTCATGTGCACTCACCAGTGCTTGTGCAGCTCAAATAATCCGTGCCTGCACTTTACATATGGCATGACAAATGCCAGCAGTGTATGGAAAACAGGATCCAGCCTTCAGCAGAGCAGCCAGGATGGGATGAAGGGACCTGAGCAGCACCTGAGCCTTGGGCTGAGCTCTCCCAGTGCAGACAGGACCCTCCAGCAGGCAGGGAAATCTCTGCAGTGGCTGGAGGGGGACAGGACAAGCCCCTGCATCCAGTTTGGGACCATTGGTAGTGAGGCTGAGCTGTTGATACAACAGCAAGAGAGGTCATGGCCCCTAAAACACCACTGGGATAATGTGACAGAGATTTACCAGTCTCTTCCAGAGAAGGGCTAGAGGTAAATTCCAGCTGATGATTATGTTTCTCTGTCTGTGTTTGATAAATTAATTAAGGAACAGAGAGGGAATAAGAAAAGTGAAGCCTCATAAACTGCTTCACTAACTGCTGCACAGAGAAGACTCTCAATTCTGATTTTCCTTTATCAACATTTTCAAAAACATTAACATTTCTTCTTCTTCTTAAATAATTTCTTCCTCAGAATCCCAAGAATATTTTAGCCTTTCAGCTCCCTAAACATCAAAGGGAGAGGGGAACCTCAGTATTGAATATGAAGACACTCTTCAATATAGAAATCTCATGGGGAAGAGGAGAGGGGTGATCAGAAGGAGGTTAAGCTGAACTTTGAGCCCAGACTAATGGCATGAGCAGACATCTGCCTCCTGCAGCCTCTGCAGCTGGGAATGTTTCTGCCCAGGGCCACTCTCTGCATGCTGGAGAGTTCAGCTCTGTTCTGCACAGCCCAGCAGTCTGGCATTCCCTAAATCCAGGATTTCCATGTTCCACTGAGGAGGCCCCCAAGGCATGGAGAGCCATGGGATATTGCTTCTGAGCCCTGGGCTTTGCCCTGCTCCTGGAGCATCTCTCCCTGGAGCTCTGGGCTGGCAGCTCTGCCACCCAGGAGATCCCACCAGGGATCCATGAGCAGCACATCCTCCCCCTGCCACCCTGGGCTTCCCCCAGCTTCTCCTGCCCCCAGAGCTGGCAGCTGGAGGCCATCCCTGACTGCCCAGCAGGGCTGGCCAGGGATTTTGGGCAGAAATGCAGCTGGAGCTGCGTCCAAACCCTCCCAACACTCGGACCCAGCACCTCCCACCTACTCCCGACCTCACCAAACCACATCCAGCTGGGAAGCAGCTCCCATTTGTAATAATTACAGCTGAGCTTCCCTCACCCTTGCACTATTTATTGCTTTTGCCCTTGTCATGGATGGCTGGAGACAGAGAGAGACTATTAAAGCTGGGAATATTTCCTTCTGGACATGCAGGGTGAGCTTTGGGAGAAAACTCCCTCTTTTGTCCCCATCAGTGCCACTTGTGCTGGGAAGGGAAGGGGATGGATCCCACTGCAGGCTGCCTGGAGCACACAGAGCCTGCTGAGCAGTGACTGCAGAGGGGGGAACTCTCTCCTCAGCTGGAAGCAGAACCTTGTAAGGATGTTTCTGCAAGGCACAATAATTGCCCAAGTATTCACCTCTAAGTTGGGTCTCCCTCCCTTATCCTCACAAGGCTGTTGTGGGGGGAAAGGAGCATTTCAGTGACGACAACTGAGGCTGGCAAGAGGCAGCTGAAGGGCACCTGCCAGCTCCCACCCTGCTGACAGCATCCCCACAGCTCCAGGATGGGCTTTGGCAAGGAGATAGCTCGCTTGCCAATACTAATAATCATCATTAATAACCGAGTGACGTCCTGATCTGGGTTACATCAGCCGTACCTCGGCCGGAGCTGCTGCCAGTCACTCTCACACGGGTCCTGTCCCCAGCAGGGCGTGTGGAGCACACACACACAGGGGCCGGGAGCTGCCGTGGCCGGAGGAGATGCAGGGGATGGCCCGCGGTGACTTCTGCCTCCTGGCTGAGGGGACAAGGGGACACGGCCTGGGCAAACCCTGGGAGAGCCGTGTCTCTGTGCCCATTTGAGTCTCCTCAGCTCTCCGGGAAACTGCGGGGGCATAAAGGATGGAAAGGGAGGCGCGGGGCCATCCCTTTCCTCCTCCTCCTCTTCCTCCTCCCCCAGGGCATCCCGCGGGGTCACAGCCGGGCAGGGGGCTAAGGGCTGTCCGTGTGTCCCGGCGGGATGTCCGTCCGTCCGTCCGTCCCTGGACCCGCAGCGCTCCCTGGTCCGCATTCCAGGGCCATCCCACCCCTCCCTTCCCCTCTGTCAGCCCCTCCGCACATCCCGACGGCAGGAGCTCTGGCAAGGAAAACGAGCGATATTCGGGGGCATTTGGGAAAGGTGCAAGGTCAGGGCACCCCCTGCCCACCCCGACCCTCCCCCACCGGCGGCATCCATGGGGAAGGGGGGGCTGCCCCCAAACCCAGCGGGGTTTGCTCCCTCGGGTCTCTTTCCCGAGTTGCTGCCAAACCCCGCCGTGCGAGCTTGTTGCGAGAACAAACTGTTGTGATTCCCCCTTTCCCCTCTTTCCCCGCCTCCCCCCCACATTCCGAACGGGGGGTGTCAGTGCACGGAGCCTGCCGTACCCCATGTCGCTCCCGCGTCAGAAAATGAATGATGCAGCAATTTAATTAGGAGGGAGCGGTGCGTCCATATTGCACCGGCGGAGGAGAGCTCGGCAGCCGGGGGAAGATGG
>WEIU01021979.1:200409-232431 GCA_013389925.1 Aegithalos caudatus
AGCCGGGCGCCCGCGTGGCCGAGGCGCTGCCCTGAGGCCCCTCCAGAAATTCCCCGTGTGTCCATCAATATTTGTCTGCACAGCGGTCAGGGTGCTTTGTGCGGGTGAATTGAGGTTATTCCCCCAAAGGAGTTCCGAAGGTGCTGCTCGGAGCGCTCCCGCTGTCCCGAGGGGGTTTGTCACCTCCTGGCACAGGGTCACAATCCCAAGGTCGCCCTCCTCACCACCTGCCCTCTTTCTTTGGGGGACAGCTCGTTTTCACCCCGCACAATGTGTTTTAACAGAGATAAACCCATAAATCCTTGTTCTGCCCACAATGTCGCTATTTACGGCTCCTGCCAAGATGCTCACGGTGAGCTTTTGGTCTTGGGGAGTCATTTCCCCAGCCTCGGTAGCAGCTGTGGGTGTCTGGAGATGGAGGGACAGCTCCGAACGTCTGTAAATCTGGCATCACCTTCCATGCCATCAGTAAAAATATTACACGTTGGAATTTCCTCCGTTGAGTTGAGATTGTGTTTCCTCACTGCTGCCTTCAGCTCTGACCCGTTGGGGTTTGCTCATTTGTTTGTTTTGCTGGGTTTTTAATAGATAGTGGAAGAGCATGCACGTGCTAAGAGTATTAAACATGCAAGTGCAAAGGCCAGATCCTTCTTATCATAATTGTAATAATTACATTGATAAGCCTACATGCAAGTGATGCGTGGAGCTGTATAAATCGGGTTAAAGTACAACCCCCAGTGAGAGTGGTGCTGTATACATTTGGCAATGTCCTCAAAGCCCCAAGTGTTCATACTTGTATCCAAATAGAGTAAAGCCGGTTGCAAATAATGTTTATATTTTAATTAAACTGCAGAAAGGCAAGAGAAATTCATCCTTACTGTAGGCAGTAATCTTGCCTGTGGACGGTGAGCAGATCTATTTATTCAGTGGAAATAAATTTGTTCTATGAGAATGGAATTTTGTATTAAAAGAGATACTTTTTGGCTTAAGTTGAGTTATTTTTCTTTCCTTGCCTGGGAAACTTCCTTTCCCTTGTGTACCGAGATGATCTGGGGGTGATTTGCTCTGGAAGTGTTGACAATGTCTTAAGTGTGATGTCTAAAGGGCACTTTGATCGCTTTTATTTTGCTTTTTCATTGTGTTAAGCTGAGGCCGAGTGGGTAGCAGCAATCCTTTCCACTGCAGGAAACGAAAGTGGATCCATCATCTCTGACCTGCAGTGGGTCACACTTTGCATGCTCCAACCCAGGTTCCTCCTAATTCATAGGGAGTATTAATGATAATTCTGTCTTTATCAGCAGCACCATTGGTAGCATTAATGCTACTGGGAAGGAATCAAATAAAGTCAAATGATCTGCAAATTGCATTAGAGCTGTTTGATGGGATGCTATGTGAAATAAATATTTTTTTAGCTGATTTCATGGTTGTACAAGTACCTGGTGTCAACTTGAGCAGCTCAACCTGTGGTAGTAAAGCCTTCAGCATTTGGTTTATTCCATCACTGACCGCTGAAATTCTCCCTACAGGTTGGAAAAGAACAGCAAGGCCAGGTAAGGCCCAGTCCCAGCCAACAACTGCACACAGGGAAATGGAAAGGATGATCCTGGTGCTCAATTATTGGTGCTTTTTTATATTTTTCTGGATGTTGTCATTGATGTCACCATCACATTGTACCCTAGGTTAAAAAATGTGTTTGGAAACAGCTTTGTGGATCTCTTGAGTGTATCAACAGCGGTAGAAAGATGTCAAATGTTACAGTATGAGTGATAATCTGAATTTTGGAAAGCCTGTTGCCTACTTCTCTGGTTGGAGTGTTATTGGAGAATCGAGAATCTCATTTTTTGGGAGATTCAGTGAATATGAGTTAAGCTATGGCAGCTCCAGATTTTGTCAGAGACCTTTCCAGACAAAACCACCTTTGAGTGTGGCAGCACAGCTGATTTGGTTTTAAGTCAGAAGTGCGTGGGTTTGTCCAACTTGTGTTCTCTCTGAGAACTTAGAGAGCACCAGGAGGGAAAGGTCTCTCCAAAATGTGAGCCTGCTCTTCCGAAGCACCTGATGAGCTCTGTGCTGCTTCCACTTGCTTCAAGCACCCACTTCACATGAAAAAATGATGGTTCAGGGTTAGGTTTAGCAGGAGTGTTCACGTGAAGAGCGGTGTGTGGAAACTTGGCCTGAAGTGTGGGAGCTCATTGCTCAGGACGTTACTCAACCACGGGTGCGACTCCTGGCAGCGCTCCAGCAACCCCGGAGTGAACTTCTTCCAGGATTGCCCTTCTTCCAAAGGCACTTGCTTTTACAACCTGGATTTATGGACACTAGGAAATCAGGCTGTTGTGTGCTGCATATTCCTATCTGCTGAGTTTTTCCAAGGCTTGGTTTGCAATCTGTAGCTGGGTTTCTCAGTGAATTTATGTATGTATGTATGTATTTATGTGTACATCGGTATGTGTTTCTGTTGAGCATGGTACAACATAGTTTTTCTCCATGGAAGAAATGCAAATTGACCCAGGATGTAGCTCACAACAGCTCTTTGTAGAAAAAAAAAAATCTTATTTTTTTTAATTCTGGTGTGAGTGGAAATACTTTTTTTTTTTTTTTTTTTTCCCAGTTCTTGAAATATTTCTCATTTGATTGGGCAGTGGAAGAATTGGAATGTGCTTGGAACAAACCCCTGAGTGGGAATGGAGTGGAGGCCCAATTCTGCTCCCATGGAAGCCAGTGTTGGAACACCACATTATGCTCAGTTTTAGCCAACAGACTTGAATGAAGAGCAAAATCTGATCTCAGAAAATTACAACATCTATTAAGTGGATTCAAGTATTTTGAGACAAGTACTCCATGGGACTGTTTCAGAATAAAATGAGTAATGGTACAGAGAAAATGGGTTTGCCATCAATTCAATATTCTCTGATTGACCTCACTCACAAATTAGCTGAACAATCTTTAAGGCTTTTCATTTTAAAGACAAATTAGTTTAGCTCTAATGTCATTGGTCACCAACTCGCCAAGAAGATTATTGATGTTAAAAATTGCGAATTATTTGGAAATACTTATTAGTGTTATCTTTTTCTTTGAGAGCAAGAATATGAAGGTCCCTTCCAACCCAGGGCATTCTGTGTATTTTTATGATTGACAGGCACTGACAAGTGTGTTTCTTACAACTTCTTTAAAATGTCTTTTCCTTGAGCCTTTCGGTTTCCCAGCTGTAAAATTCTGTCATTATCTCTCTTTTGTTCAGTTTGTTGGGGCAGTTTGGGGAATTTCTATGAAAGCATTGACTTTGCTGCACGTGGAGTTGCTGGGGTGACACTTGTAGGTTATTTTGGATCCCTGTGGAAGTATTTGGAAGCACTTTACTGTGGTGGCATTTTCTCTGCTAAATTGATCAGTATTGTGATGTTTTTCAGGATGGTGTCAGATGGATAATTTTTGTGGGAAGATGAGAGAAGGCTCAAAGAGCAGAGCTGTAGGAATGTTCTGTCCCACATTCATGCTGGGTGGTCTCTGTAGGGTGGATGGTGCATCAATCCTGATATTTTTGAATGTTAAGGATGTTGATCTGAAGTGTGGGGTTATTTTTAGGTATTATTTAGAGGTGTGGACATGCAACACTCAGCTGTTGTGTGCCTTAAAAAGAACAGATACTAACAGAGGGCAGAGCAAATATAAAATATTCCTGACCGAGTCCTGTCCTATCCTGAATCTTTAATGCCCATTTACTTTTCTGAATGTCTTTATTTTTTTCCACTAGAATTTTCTAAATCTCTCAAGAATATCCTATCTATTCTCTGAATCCTGAAGAGATATTGCAGGTTAGCCAAGGACTGACTCACTCTGCACTTAGGAATTCCAACAAATGCCTGTGGAGGAATATCCTGCCCATGGCATGTGGCACAGCAATTTGGTTTGTCCTTGGAGCACCAGGGAGGGAGGTTCTCTGCAGGGATCAGATTTTGGAATAGGGCTCGAATGATCCCAAGCAGGGATTCCTGAATTGTGATAAATCGCTTCTGGAATGGGAAAGACTTTGTGCTGCTGCTTCTGGTGGCACTGCCATTCCTGCTGCTGGTGGTGGCACCTGGCACCATTCCTGAGGAGGGTCTCCTCTAACAGTTACTCTAAAAACAATTGAACAACCAAAAAAAAAAAAAAAAAAGAAACCTGAAGAAAAATGTAGGATTTTTATCCTACAAGGACCTTATCTGAAGTAAATGACATTCCCCAAATGTTACAGTGGCATTAATATACTGCTTATGGGGGTTTTGTACATTTTTTCTTGCTTTCCTTTCCTATTCCAGAGAATGTAGCTGTTTTACACCTTAAAGAATTATAGGAATGTATCTGTTCATCATTTTATCAGGCTGTACTTGTTTAAAACTAAGTCAGTCCCAACAGTAACTGTCCTAAACTGAGTTTTATGGAAAGCTACGTAAACCTTTGGGTTTGTACTTGCTCTCTAAATTATTTTATGTATCTAAATATATATATATAATGTCCGTTATCTGAATAATCCTTGAACCAAAGTCTTTCTTCGAACTTTGGAGGCTTTGGCTTTGCAAATCAAAGTTAATTCATGGTTTGGATTGTTGGGTTTTTTTTGGTTATTTTGGTTTTGGGTTTTTTTTTTTTTTTTTTTTTTTTTTTTTTTTTTTTTTTTTTTTTTTTTTTTTTTTTTTTTTTTTTTTTTTTTTTTTTTTTTTTTTTTTTTTGTTTTGTTTTTTTTTTTTTTTCTGTGATTGTTCGGTTTGATTTTATCACTGGTATGACACAGAGAGGGAAACGTTGCTGTGTGAAAATTCTCATGATAGGACTTTTGTGCTTCTTTTCTTTGGAGAGGGAAGGAGCTCAGCACCAAAGAGTGTAGGAATTGCCACTCAGAGCTGAAATGTCTTCACTCTGCTGTGTCCTGAGAGTGCCCAGCATGGTCTGACTCAAAGGGAGATGCTAGAAATTCCCATTTGTGAGGTTTTAGGGTTGGGTGGGACCAGCTAAGCTGTCCCCTGAGAATTCCAGTCCTTGGGGTCCTGCACCACTGGAGCTACTGGCCCCACTGCACTGGGAGCACTGAGAAAACTCACATCGTGGTGCTTTGGTGAAAAATGAGCTTTACAAAAGTTGGTCATGGATGCTGATCAGTTGAGTTTGTCTTTTTTAGGGAACTCATCCAGGTTTTTCTGGTGGTGTTAAACTGCCATGCAAGGGAAGGACTGGTCAGTTGTCCCCAAAGCCCTGCTGGAATAAATCCGTAGCTAAATGCATTCTTCTTAATCAGAGACATTTCCTGTGGCATCACTTCTGTTATGTTTTCTTGCAGTGACCCAAAAACCTGGCTGCTTTGGAAAGTGGATAGTATTGGCAAGCAAAGAAATATGGCAAGTAAAAGTCTTTTTTAGATCCAGTTGATGAAGTGTTTCCTTCAAAAAAAAAGGGCAAGTCACTGAGGGGTCCTGAGGAGGAGTTAAGGCACTGATTAAGGCAGAGAGCAATTGTTCAGTCCATGCTTAATTCTCCCCTTCACTTTTAAACCAGTAAAGAATTGTGGATGGATCTAATTTACGTCCATAAATACATATATTTATTGCTCCTGTTAGCAGTGGGGGGCTGTGCCACTGCAGCCAGGGAGGCTGATGGAAGGAAGGGCAATGGTTCAGCTGTGACAAGTGGGAATGTTGCCAAGGCTGGCAGTGAGAACGGCACCTGAAAGTCAAGTGCCCCTCTCTGGCTCAGAGACAGCCAATAACTACATGAAATTCTTGTTGCAAACCCTTGTTTTAGAGCAGCTAACAAACAGCTCCCAGACCCCATTTTTTCCTGCCTTCGGCCCCAGCTCTCACCAGCCTGCAGATCGCTGGCATTCCTAAATTGCTTTTACCTCTCTGCATGCACAGATCCTCCTTGGGCTGAGGACACACCCTGAGCCCTCTGCTTGTGCCTGGAGTGGAGACCAGCTGCAAACACAGTTCTCTCTGTTGGGTTTTTCTGTAGAGTGGTGTATTGCACCTCGAGACTTGCCTGTGCCCCGCCGGGAGTGCCCTCAGCTTGCTGGCAGCCTGTGCCACAGGCCTTTGCCAGCCCCTCCGAGCCAACCAGAGTCTGGCCAAGCCTTCAGAGCACAAAGCCCTGATAAGAAGGATCTCTAACAGGTATGCATCAGGGAGAAGGAGGAGATGTTCCTAAAATTAGGTGCTGTCGTCTCCAAGCAGGAGTGAGTGCCTCGTGTGTCGTGGAAAGGCTGAGTATGTGCTGTATATAATGTTTGTATATCTGAGTATGTACCTGTAATTACGCTGCTGAGGTGTAAAATTCAATCTTTGGAAACTTCTGGGAGATTCAGGAGTGTGGCTTGCTTTGGATTGTAATTAAAATGTGGGTGTTTTGGTTAAAAATAGCTCCTTTCTGACCTACATTCCTGATGTAGGTCAGTGGAGGCACTTCTCAGACGTTATTAGCATTTTGGACATTTAATCTTAGCAGCATATTGCATCTCCTAGAATAGGTTAGGAGAGGCAAGGCAGGAGGAATTGCTGCATCTCGAGTCACCCAGAGAGGTTGCCAAGTTTCTCAGGCACCAGAGAGGCAGAATAATGAGGATTATATTTAATTTGGGCTGGAGAGGCAACCGTGGGGTGTTGAGCAGAGGCAGCTCGGATCATCTTGGCTCTGTGGGGGAGGGAGAATTTATAACTCTAGCTGGCTCCAAAGCAAGCTGTGTGTGCATTTGTGTGTGTATATATATTTATATATATGTATATACAAATCTGGAGATGTGTATATAACACCCTGTGTATATATGTATGTATGTATATGCCTACAGTGTACAAAATGTGTATCTATAGAAATGTATACATTTATATGAATTTCTATTTCTCTATATAAATAGTCATGCAACTAGAGGAAATCACATTTCCACGGTGTGTCCTTTTCTGTAACACCTCCCCAAAAAGAAGCTGCTTCCATTAATGTCATATTGGCACAAATGTCTTATTTTTTTATTTTTTTTTTCTGTTTAGAAAGGAGTGGTGCTTAGTGGCTGAGCACAAACCTGGAAGGTTTTTTACTCTTCCAGAGGACTTCCAGTAAATCATTAGTTGCTCCAGAGCTGTTCCACATTTGTGAAATAAAGTGGTGGCCAAAATGACTCAGGGCTGGTTTTATAGGCAAAGGAAAGGGGTTGTTGACTGTGCATTGGGAACCTCTGCTATGCTCTCAGAGTTTTGATGGTGAAATATCTGCACTGATAATTACTCTGGTTGCTGTTAATTTCCCAGCTATTGGCTTGAACAGGGGGAAAAAATGAATTTCCTGCTCTAAAGTAAGTTATCTGAAGCCTGATTATGTTGCCTCAGTGATGTATGGATTTCCACTTAGGGTCAGGATGTTGGGCTGTAAATCAAGAATCCGAGCTCAGTGAACATCTAGTTTGGGATGTGTCTTTTATGTTCTAATTGATTCTAAATAATTTCAATTCATCATCAGAACAAGCTATACCTTAATTCATGATAAGCTCAAAGAATTTCTCATACATATCAGGGTGAATTTTGCACATGACTTGGGTGGGGTTGAACGAGGTCAGAGCATTTCATTCAGCACTGGCATAAAAACAATCTTGTAATTGTGCAACTATTAATTCAAATTGTAATTTTGTAATAAAAGCAGCCTAAAAATGATTTGCTAGTTATGTATTCTATGGTTATAGCACCTTTCTGTGAATGAGATGTGTTGGAGCTGGTGGTGGTTTTGATTTTGTGCTGCTGATTCTTGCTCTGAGCTTGGCCCTGAGCGCAGCCAGAAGAGGCTCAGCCCCTGGAATACCAGACCGTAGCACACTGCATTTGAAAGTAAAACTGCAAAGTACTGATCCCTCAGCATTCCTTGAGCTGTGTGCCCCTGAGTGCTGGCTGATTGCTGAATTGCCACATGCATTGGGCAAATATTCCAAGAAATGTGGGGCATGGGAGCGGGGATTTGTCACGGGGATTTTGGCTCCCTCTCCCAAAGCCCTTCTCCGGTCTTCCAGAAAAACCTCCTTGTGCCTCCACCCTGACCATTCCCAGGCTGTCCTGGTCCTTGGAGCAGGGTGGAAATGTCCTGCTGCCCTTCTGCCATCGTTTGGAAGCTGGGATGTGATTAGGAAAGAAAAAAGGCAGAATGGGTTTTTCCTTCCTAAGCCCTTCACTTCCTTCAGGGAAGAAGACAGTCCAACAAACACGAACTCATCATGGAAATCAAAACAAACACCCAGAACATAGGACATTGAAGGAAATGTTTCTCCTGAGCTTCTAGATTGGGCTTTGCCTTATTATTTCATCTGGGGGAAATCAGCACTTTATGGGAAAGTGCTTCCCAATCTCTTTTGCATAAACGTTCCAGTGAAACTTGTGTGATGTATAGCTGCCTGTTCGAGAAAATGGGTCATTTCCATACAAATGTCATATTTCTGTGCAGAAAATATGCTGAATTCATACCCCTATCTCCTAGTTAAAGCAATCCCTTTGCTGGTTTTGTGATTTCAGCATATTTGCCTGACTGGAGACAACCAGAAGAGGAGAAGAAAAAAATGATTATTTTTGAATTAACTCACGCAGGCCTAATGTCAGACTCAGCACTCGAGAGCAGTGTCTCTGGGGCACGCACAGGAATGCCATCCTCCAGTGGCTAATTTCTCTTTTGAGCAGAGGGAACCACAAAGCTCAGCGAGCTGCTGCTTTGCTCAGAGGCTGGAGACTGGGGGAAAGAAGTTTTTCTGATGTCGCTGTTAAAGAGGATGCCTGGATGTGCATGTCCCCAGGGGTTCATCACTCAGGAACCTGGAGCCAGCAGGGGACTGATGAGCTTTGCAAATCTCCTTGCCCTCTGCAGCCGCCTCCTCCTGGCAGGATGAATTACATCTGAAACCAACCTGAGCTGCTCAAAAGAAGCAACAAACCCACCCTGCCTCTGGAACGTTGAGTTTTCCAGGCCACGTCATACTTGGGAAAGGAATGGTGGATTTTAGGAGTTACAAACCAAGTGCGTGCTGGAGATGGATAACCAAAGAAATGCCATGCCCCAAAGCCTGTAGGTGCCTGGTGTAAATCCTCAGAGCTGCATTGTTCCCAGTACAGCAATGCTGCTGGACATGAGATGTTTGGTACCTGCGGCTGGAGCTTTCTGAACAGCCATTAGAATTTCTTGAAATAATTCAGATGGATCTGCCCAGCTTCTCAGCTGCTGTGAGCTGGGCTCAGGCAGCAAAGTTCCTGGGCTGCTTCACTGTGTCAGAGGCATTTTCTGCCTTTCACCCATGGGAGTGTAAAGAAGTCACTGCTGTGGGATGGCCTTTGGTGGCAGAAGTGCCCCCTGGTCCCTGGACAGGCTGTTAATTCACAAGGGGTTTTCAGGCTCCTGTTCATCCTCTGCATGAGCTTCTGCACTCACCTGAAAGCTGCTCCCATCCTCGTGTGCTGGGAAAAAAATCACTAAGGAAATCTCCCTTTACCAAATTATTAAACCAAATAAAGCTATTTCCCAGTAATAATAAGGGCAGAGCTCTATGTAACACATTTTATTAATAAATAAGCAGGTATTGACCACCAAGCTCTTGTCTGGAGTGTAAGACACAACTCCCAATTTTTCCTCTGACAAAATATTTTCCTCCTCCTCCCTCTGTCAATCTTTTTGGTGCAGACCCATCCAACTTTGATGAAATACAAATACAATCTTTGCAACCTTATTTTCATCCGAAGAAAAACCCCACGTTTTTCATCTGAAGGAAACTCTCTTTTGAACCATAGAAAAGCTTTCTGAAAATAATACTAGTTTAGAAGAAAATATGTTTTTAACAAACCTTTCTACTCATAGAAAGAGCATTTTTTAAAAATTATTTTTTAATTACCAAACTTTTATGTGCTTTGGTTTGTGTCAGTTTTGTCTGTTGGGAAACAGTGGTACTGTGGGAAAGAAACCCTCTCAGGCACATGAAGGTTTTGTTTTTTGGACTCAAAAATGTTTTTCTAAAAGATATTACACATCTTAAACTTCATCAATTGAGTGCTCTAAGGGATAAATAAACGTTGTATCCCTGGAATTGTCCAAAGCCAGACTGGATGGGGCTTGGAGCAGCCTGGGACAGTGGAAGGTGTCCCTGCCCATGGAAGGGTTGGCACTGGATGAGCTTTAAGTTCCCTTCCAACCCAAACCATTCTGGGATTCTCTGATATTAAGGATAAACAAAGGACTGAAATATTGAAGGGAAGAATAATTAAGGTATTGGTGGCAAAGGGCTTAAAATTAAAAAAAAAAAAAAACCAAAACCAAACTGGGTTTCTACTGCCAGAAATGTGTGTGTAATCAACAGGGGCTTGAGAATGCCTAATCCTTTGGAATTAATATCCAATAATTTTCTCACTTCTGGTATTACATTAATCCAAATGCAAACTATGACTGAGTTCATGATCTTTGTTGCTGCCACCTTGTCATTACTAAGAAGTAATATTTGTAGCAGATGAATAACTGAGAATAGGAGAACCCAGAGAAAAATTGCAATTACTTCTTATTTTCGGTGACAGGCAACGCCACACCTAAAAGCTATTCAATGTATAATCAAATTAATGAAGTAACTTAAAATTGAATTATTAATTATGGAGAGAATGGGAGAGAGGCCAAATGTGTGTCTTTAATTGGCACTGTAGCATTCAGCTGTGTATGGACAGCTCCTTGACTGGTTAACAGCAGAAATAAGATTTTTTTCTGAAGTTTGACCCTTTTACACATCCTATTCTTTTTTTTTTTTTTTTTTCCACAGAAAAATGTCACTGCAATACGAGGAGAATGGTCTCAATGGCCTAATTTATATTTATTTTAGCTTTTGTGCCACAGCTCTTCTCCTGAATAACCCAATGGTCCTTGAAGGAGGGCAAACAAACAGGTTTTCATCTGTTTATTTGTGCGTGAAACAAAAAATGTGCAGAGAGGCTGAGACTCCGAGTGTGCCTAGGACAGGGCTGGCAGCACGATGTTCATGGATAAAGGAATTCTCTCTGGCAATGTCAGAATGCTCAATTAGCCCCCGGGAAGACAAAGGCTGTGCTGTACACACCTGCAGCTGTGGGTAAACGAGAGAACAATGGCCATTGTTCAGTTGTTAATGCACTGAATTTCTGTCTTACCTTCGTTATTGGCTGACTTTCAGTCCCTGTAATTAATGTGCCTGGAGTGGGTGGATCTCTTTACATTTGCCTCTTTCTTTTCACAGCTTAATCAGAGCTGGAGAAAAACTTAAAATTAAGATTCTCTGTGTTTTCCAAGCTTCCCGGTGCCGCGGTGAGCTGGTTGGAGAGAGCCCAAACAGGGAGATGAACTTCTGGAGATGATGTTTGATCCTGAAACTTTGCAGTTGCTTGTGTTTAGGGCTGGTTTCCAATCCTTAACTTCGCAGCACTTTGTCAGGAAGAAAGAAAACTCCAATATTCAAGAAGTCCCAAACTGTGGAGCCATACAGCTGAGAGGCAGTACATTTCCTAGGAAACTGTGCCAGGGCCTCTCCAACTTCTGAATAAAGGATTTCTTCCTAATATCAGAAACTGCAAGTTCAGCCCTTGAGTTTCTATACGTGCAGGTGAGTGTAATTTAAAGCAGAATTTACCTACAATGGTTTTCTGAAATTGAAAAGCAGATTTTTAGTTTTGCTTTAAGAGTGAAAATTGATCGCAGTCAACAATACAAGAAGGGAGATAAGAAAAGCTGTTTCTACAGTGGTTTCTCCAGTTCATAAACCTACAGTGGCTGGTACCCCACAGAATTCCATCCACAAGAGCACCCCAACAGAAAAACCAGGCTGTTTTTTAGTGCTCCTGTTTGGCTTTAAGTGGACAGGGAGGAGGCTGAGACCAGTCTCAGAATCTGGTGAAAAATTGCCATGGATGGGGACATTGAGTTCTTATTTAGCTGCGCATGGGAAACATCCACATTCCACTGGATCTGTTTCCTTGGATCACCTGGAGCTGCCTTAATGGACTGAAGACCAGATATTCTTTTATCCAGACAGAGCTCTTAGAATTTGTTGTAACAGAAGTATCAAAACACTTTCCTCGTAGTGTTTTACCTCAGCAACAAGAAGGGAGGAGTCTGCCGTGAACCTGTGAGCCCTGTCCTTGATGCAGCTCCCTCCCTCCCTCGCCAGCAATCTCAGCATCCTCAGCAGAAACAACCTTAGCCACTGTCATGTTTATTATGGCTCTACATATTTCACATTAAGTGTTATTTACTGTAACTCTGCCCATAAAGGACTAACAGCATTATTGGGAGCTGTCCTTTGCATGCCTGATGTCAGCTGCAGCTGCAGATCACATTTACAACTCCAAACACATGCAAGGGAGAGTCATAAATTATACAGGAAACAACACAGAGTAATGAGAGACGTGTCAGCTCGAGTTTCTCACTGCGGAGGCAGCGCTGTGGCAGGCAAGATTTATTTACTATTCCAGCCACTGGCTTTTTTTTTTTTTTTTTTTTGCAGTCAATAGCTCGTCACTTTTAGTCTGCAAATAGGAATAAAGATGTTTTGCAAGAAGGAAAACATAAGACAGCAGAGCTGCTTGGCCTCTGGGGGTGAGTTGCTGGAGTTTTGGAGCTCCAGGTCTCACTCTGTGCCAGCCAGTTGGGAAAACTCTGTAGTTTTTGCATGTCTCCTTCTCCTTATCTATTAGCACAAGAAAGCACCTATTAATGTATGGAAAGTATAAAGTGAAAGCTGGGAATTAGTCCCATTTTCCCTAAAGGGGACACACTGGTCCCCAAGAGGCAGATCCAGGAATGCCATGGTCCTGAGTGCTGCCAAAGAGCAGGAACAGCAGTGGGGAGCAGAGAGGGAGAAACCTGAGCAGGGAGCAGGGCTGTGGTGGCTCTGCAGAAATGCTGGGAAATGTCCCCCAGTAAAGGTGGTGAGGAAGAGGATGGGGGTTTCTATTCACACCACCTGGACTGGGAAATAAACAGGGAACAATGTTTCAGATCTAATTTTTTACCTGTCTTTAGGGGTTGGCATTGTGTTGGGGTGCAATGGTCAGACATGAAAAATCCCTGTTTTCCAGCCTAAAATTAAATCAAGGTGAAAACAATTCTTCCCACCTCAGGTGCAGGTTTTATTTGAGCCAATAAAATATTTCTGCATCAGCTTTCCCACCTTTTCCCATGCTATGGGATTGATCTGTGCAGCAGCTGGGTAGTGTTCAGCTGTTAAAGAGAAGGGCTGGGCCAGCACATGCTCCTGCAGAGCCAGGGTACAGGGACAAGGATGGACATGGGGATGTGCCCCAGGGTTTGGGGACAAGGATGAACACAAGGATGTGCCCCAGGGTTTGAGGACAGGGCTGGATATGGGAAGGTGCTCCAAGGATGGACACAGGGGTGTGCTCCAGGGTCTGGGGACAAGGATGGACATTGGCATGTGCCCCATGATTTGGGGACAAGGATGAGACAGGGATGTACTCCAGGGTTTGGGGACAAGGCTGAACACAGGGATAGACTCCAGGATTTGGGGACAAGGATGGACATGGGCATGTGCCCCATGATTTGAGGACAAGGATGGATATGGGAAGGTGCTCCATGGCCTGGGGACATGGCTGGACATAGGAATGTTCTCCAAGGCTGGACACAAGGATGTGCTCTAGGGTTTGGGTCAAGGCTGGACACAGGGATGTGCCCCATGGTCTAGGGACAAAGATGGAGACAGGGATGTGTTCCAAGGATGGACACAGGGATGTGCTCCAGGGTTTGGGGACAAGGCTGGACACAGGGATGTGTTCCAGGGTTTGGGGACAAGGCTGGACATGGGGATGTGCTACAAGGCTGGACACAGGGATGTGCCCCATGGCCTGGGTGCTGCCACGGAGGATGTGCTGTGCTCCAGCCTGGTGGAAGCCGCTGCTCATCCGGATTCCATCCCTGTGAGTCAGGGCAGATCCGTGTCTGCAGGGAACACTGCTCAGGCTGAGTGCAACATGCATGTTTGGAGGCTAAACTTAGTCCTCAGTTACTGGCAATGTCAGCTTGCATCATCAGTAAACTCGGAATGGAATTAGGCCAGAAGGGATTATGGATAATGTGGTTGATTTTGAATATTTTATCCAGGCAAATCTGAACTGAAAAATCACAAGAATAGCCTATAACAAGAGGAACAAAACCATAATGCATTGCCTCTTTTTGTGTTCATCTGGGAAAAAATAACCACCTAAGGTTAGGAAAGAGTTCTTCTGATTGCTTTTCCAGGGCCTGGTTCCTCCCATGACTTTGTGTGGGCACATCCCTGTGGACACACAGAGCCCAGCAAAGCGAGCTGGCTGCTGCATAAAAATTCATGGAAACAGAAAGATCCTTTCAATGAAAGAAGTTTTCTTTCCAGCCACTAAAGCAGTTTGCAACACTCAGAAAAAGCACTGAAATGATTTCCTGGTGGACTCCCTCACCATTTTATCATGTTGTGTCAGATTGTGCATGTTGCTGATGAAAAGCAAAACAGCTCCCAAAAGTTATGTAGGCAAAAACTCCTCCAAATTCCTCGCTGTCTTTGAAAGGCTAAAAGTCCAAAAAGTCAGGTTCCAGTTGGGTTTGTCTCTTTTGTTGGAGTATTTAGTATTATTTAATAGGCTTTCCCATCTGCTGGGATGGAAAATCTCAGTAGAGGAGGTGGATTTGGGTGTGATCAGAAATTCCAGTGAGGGTAACTACAGCCAGAGGAAGGGCTGATGCTGCATCCATCATGAAGCTAGAATAGAAAATATGCTGTCATTCAAGGCATGTATTCAACAGAAAAAAAAAGTATAAACATATACAAAATAGGGAAGAAAAGTAACATTTTAGTTCATGCATAATCCCCACATTTGTTAATATTTTAATCTCAGTTTAAAAAATAAATTGAAACAACTTGATTGACTTGACCTTGACAATCCAGAATATTAAAGCTTCCAAGAAAATAATATCAAATGTAAAATCTGTGGAGTCCTTTGGAGCATTTGGATGCTCTAACTGTGTACAAGTTGTTGGATGTCACGAGTTTGTGCATTATTAATAAAAGTTGGAGCTTTGCATCTTCCCAGTTATAATTACTTCTCTAAATATCTCCAGGAAACAGAAGCATAAACCAGCGAGCATTTAAAAACCCTGGGTAAGCATCTTTTGGAGAAAGTGCCTATAAAATGACTCATGCTCCTGTTTACAGTTTGAAATTGGTTTTCAAATCATAAAATAAGTGCAAGGTTCCAAAAATGGCCAAATCAAGACTGTGACTGGGAGGTCAAAAGTCTGAGTTGAGAGGCTCTTGCTGACCTAGGGGTGAGAATCTCTGCCAGGATTGATGGATAACTCTTGGTTATTAATGAAATTCAACAACAAAAAATAAAGTAAGGATCACCTGTTTCAGGAAAATAAACCACATAAACTCCAGCCCATAACAGCAGCAGTTTTAAAGTAAATAAAAAGTCACCTCTTCAAAGTCACTCATTTTTACATATACAAAGCCCCCAATAATTTCATTTCTATACACATGGCTATTTTTAGATGTAAAACACAAACATTGCAATCATTTGGGAGATGTCCTCAGGACATCCAGAGATCTGTGGCTCTTGAACTCTTCTCCAGAATGATCAAAATCTGTTAAAAATATCATCTGGCTCATGGTAACCACAGAGACACAACTTCTGCTCCTTGCCCTCTGATCACATTTGTCATTGTTTCATGAACTCCCTGACTGAGGATTTTGTCTCCCTAAATAAAATCCTGTCTAGGGCTGATCACGTCCTGTTTTATTGCCTTCAGAATCACGCTGTGCACTCTGTATTTTCTTTAAAGGAAAATACTTAATGGTGGTTTTACTCTTTCTTAAATATCACAACAGGAAAGTCAAACCAACTTAATTTCTTTTTTAAATCAATTTATTTTTAATTCCTTCAAGACTTCTCTCCACTGGGTTGCATCCTATCCTAGAATGGTGATACAGGCAATATGAAGTTGATAAGAGTAATTCCATTTTAATTTATAGAGATGTTGCAGACTTTGATGTTCATTTTCAGGAGATGTGACTTTGATGCAGAGCTCTGAAGTGTCAGGAGGAAATTCCCAATGTACAGGTCTGGGTTATAAACCAGAATTTGTTCCATCAGATGCTCGCTCCATTTACAACCTTGTATTGTTGTTTAACATTTTTCCTGGGAAATAAACAGATGTTCAGCTGTGGTTAGCCAGAAATAGAAAGGAGTTAGGAGGAAATCTGATCCCCCACTTGAAAATTATACTGAGGAAAACCCCCCTAAAGCTCCACCTTTTATACAAGATAAGCATTCCTAGAACATACCAGAAAAACACCCACAGATTTTTAATTAAAAATTGGTTTTAACACAGACTTAAAACGTGGCAGGGATTTAGCCTTGAATTTGGGCACATGGATTTCGGTGCACTTGGTGGAGATATCTTGGGTGTAATTATATGTTTAAAAAGCATATTCTGTATTTAAGTACCAACAGTCATTTGCTTGAGAACTCTCTGCATTTTGTGTAA
This sequence comes from Aegithalos caudatus, assembly GCA_013389925.1. Taxonomy (NCBI): domain Eukaryota; kingdom Metazoa; phylum Chordata; class Aves; order Passeriformes; family Aegithalidae; genus Aegithalos; species Aegithalos caudatus. Next base: position 216,943 of record WEIU01021979.1, read on the forward strand.
GTGCCACACAAGCACAAAGGGGAATGTAAATGAGGTTCTAAAGCACAAGGATCAGATATTCCATTCAATCAAACCCTCCAGGGCTGCAGGATTGGGGCAAGAACAGATGGATTGAGACAGGGCTCTGTGTGAGTCTTTCCCAGCTGCACTCATGACTTTTGGAAGATCCCAAAAAACACAGCAAAGCTAAGCCTAAAAGATTTCCACAGTTTCCAGTTTCCAGCTGAAGATGTGGATCTGGACAGGGAAGTGTAAAATGTCAGGGCAGGCAGTGAAATTCTCCCAAAGCTGAATCTCAGTCAGGGTTGGCTGTGCAGGGAGGACACAGGGAGTGCTCCTGACATGGAACAATAAATAAATGAATGATACTTCCATATTGCAAACATCCCTTCTTCTTCCTTTTTAACCAAAAATAAATAAGATTTTTGAAGAGACATCAAGAAGTTAATCCTTTCTGAAATGATAATATTTTTTTTACTAACATAAGACCCAACTATTTGCATCTTTCTCAATTATTTCATTCATTCTGGCAGGGGCAAACATCCCTAATAGACACCCAGGAGTTATGGCAATTTACAGAGTAATCCCCAGCAATGTTCCCAGCTGAACTGCAGATGATTTTCTAAAAGTTAACAGTGCCCACCTGAAAAAATGAGGCTGGAACATTTAGAGCAGGAGCTGACCAAGCAGCTGCTTATTAAATCAACAGAAATCACTCTCCCACCCCGGGCTGTAGACTGGGCTCTTCTGTGTCGTGACAGGTGAAAGAATTATAAAAGAAAGGCCTCATAAAATCAGGCCTGCTCTGCTAAATTGCCAAAGTTAACCTGTCACTCCTTCTAATTTGCAAGTTCCCATACAAAAACAATCCTGGTATGAAAACTCATTAGCACAACCGCCTATTCCTGAGTTAAAAACAAATGTACTGCAATAACAAGGGATTTGTCCCATGAGAATCAGTAAAGAAAATATATAAACAACCCAAGAATAGAGAGATTTGATGGACAAGTAGAATACCTTTTACTAACCAATAGAGTAATTGGCAAGAAAGCAATTAACCAATTAAAGCTGCACACGAGGTCTCTGTAAAAATGGTCTCTATAAAAATCTCTATAAAATGAGTTGGGAAAATAAAGAATTGGCAGCTAGGATGGGGTTTGCTGAGGAAAAGTTTTACTGCTGTGTCCTGGATGTCACATGAAAGAAACAGGAGATTTTTTCCCATCTTCTCAATGATCCTGCACCTCAGCTCTTGGCACATGGAGGGTAAATGAATTTCATTTCAATGAATCAGGCACACTCCCCCTCCTCTCTGACAGTGCATCCAACCAGCTTCGACTTTCACTCTTGGAGTAGGGTTTATCTTAGAAAACTAGGAAAAAAAATATCTGTGTTACTCTTCAGACAGGAAAAATTACATGTTGAGAACCAGCAGTTCATTGTCTAAAAATAATTTGCAATTACACAATGCTTTCCTCTTTCAGAGCAAGATTCACCTTAATCAAGCTTGTTAGCAGGTTTTTATTTTTAGTTTAAATTTAGGATTGGTCAAATTTTGCTCTGGTTCTTTGTCTGTGTGATTTGAAGAGGTGGCCTGGATCAAATTCCTTCTGTCCCAGTACCTGGAATGTTATCATCACTTGGAGGTAACTGATGCCTTTGGGGAGGGATTGCCCAGGCTGGAGCTGGAAACCAAACCTGAACTTTCCCTGAATTCCCAAGCCATCCTTCCCAAAGCAGGGTGGTCAGGCTTGTGCTCCCTCTGCTGTGCTTTCTGTCACACACAGATTCATTTGTTTCATTAAAGTACTTCTGGGACAAGTTACTGAATATTCTGATGTTTTAAAATGGTTTTAATTCCCCTTGGAGCTGACGAGGTTGAGCAGCTCCCCCAGCAGCCAGGAGGGTTCAGGGATGATGTCAGGACAGGCTACAAGTCTACACACAGTGTGAAGTTTGAGCTGATCAAACCACCAGGAAATTCCACCTGCTGATTTCCCCTCACCCTGAGGAAGCCAATTTTTCACTTGCTCCCTTCACAGGGGACAAAAGGAAGGGAAGAGAAAGCAGCAACTGCAGCAAAAGAAGAGATCCATCAATGCCACCGTGGCAGGGCCAGGGCACTGCACTCCAGAGTGTGTGACCCTACAGACTGGGGCTGCTCCCTGGGGAGTGAAAAGCAGCTTTGTGAAAGCTGCCAGACAGCTGGGAGCTCCAACACCCAGAGATGAAAGTGAGAAATATCCCAGTGCTCACCTGGAGCAAATGGGAAATGTGAGGACAAGGCTCGGCCCTGTGTGAGAGAGGCAGGCAGGAGCTTGGTGACATCTCTCATTTAACCTGAGGCACAGCAGGAGCTTTCTGACACTGGGTTGTGTCTGCAGAGGCTCAGCAGCAGCAGCAGCAAGGTCACAGAAAGCTGTGACAGCAGCCCTGGAAATCAAGAAATCAAGAATCCATGGAGCCAGGGCACCGTGGGCGAGGTGCAGCACAAGTGACAGGAGCCACTTCTCATCTTCCAGGGTTACAAGCACAGGAGCCCAAGAAATAATCTCATTTGTGATGGCATTTCCAGCCCAGGGGGCTGCAGCTCCTGCTTGCTGCCTTCAGTGGGGCATTTTAAACTCCCAATTGTTTTGTTCCAACAACAGCTCAGTAAGTAGGCAAACAAATATTCAATATTTCCTTCTCCTTTCTCCTGCTTCTTGTTCAAGAGGATTATGGAACAGCTGGGGTTGGAAGGGACCTTAAAACTCATCTTTTTCTGCCCCCAACACTATCCCAGGTTGCTCCAAGCCCCATCCAACCTAGCCTTGGACATTTCCAGGGATGCAGGGGCAGCCACAGCTTCTCTGGGCACAGATATTCCCACACTCCCTTAACTAAAAAAGATCCAATTTCTCTGTATTGAACTCTGCTTTATGAGGTTAAATGCCCTTAACCAAAAGCTAAATGCAGTGGTAGCAGCCAGTGTGTATTGATCTGGCTGCTGAGATTAGTTTTAATTAGTTTTAATTAGTTTCAATCAGTTTGATTGCTGGTGCACAGTTCAGTGTTGATGGTTCTGGGTTGCTCTCTGAGCCAGCCCGGCCCCCTTGGCACAGCACTGCTTGCTCCACTCTCACTTTAAAAAAAAAACAAAGGGAATTTGGGAAAACCATGAGGTTTTAAAGCAGTTTAAGGCTGGAATCCATCTAAACATGTTCCCATATTTCACTTGGGATTTCAGCAGCCACCAGTGGAGCTCTTGTGACAGCTCCTGCTGCTCTCACTGGGCTGCACCTCTGGTGACAGCTCAGGGCTCGTGCACAGGATCTGTTCTGCCACTGGACAAATAAGAAATTTACCCTGTGAGCTCTCTCTTGCCTTTTCACACGTCCTGAGCACGTTAGACAGCTCCTTAGAGGTTGTGGTAAATTCTTTTTCAACAAATCAACCACCTCAGCTGGACATTACTTCTAAAAGAGTGAAAAAACCTGCAAAAGAAAAGAGCCCACAACATCATTTTGTTTCTTTTCCTTTTCAGGAATTTTAGTAACCTGTAAGAAACTCTGTAGTTGATCTCAGGAGAAAATTGTTCTGTGTGTAAAGTGCTTTGCAAGGAATAAAACCCATTTCTCAGTGCTTGCCCACTGGTGTAATAACGCTGTAATCTGTGCTGGGTGAATTGTCCTGAGCTGGAGATTTATTTCACAGAGTCCTTACACAGTGTTGGATTTAAACCCTGAGATTAGGGGGCACGATTTAAAGTCTGAATTATTTATAAGTGTTGATAATTTAATAAATTAGTGACGTCATTTATAGAGCTTTCAAGGCTGTCACTTGTGTTTTCCTTTTGCCATGGGGTTTTTCTGGATGGGCAAGAGGGATTTAGAGGGCTGGAGCTCACCCTGATCCTCCTCTTCTGCCTGGTGGCAGTCACAGGATTTGTCCTCACTGGATTTTAGCATTGGGACACCCCTGATCAAGGATCAGGAGACTGTGGGAGCACAAAAACTGTGTGGAAAAAATTCTATAACCATAAAATCCTGCAGTGGTTCCTCAGAATCCACTGCCTTCCAGGGATGTGATGCAGAGCACCTGCTTTCCTTCCAGTCCCATTTTCTGTAATTCCATTCACACACAGGGACTGATGCAAAAAGCTTGGAGGTGAAAATAGCAGAAAAAATAAAAATTATTGCTTATACAAGGCAAACACCTGGGTGTTTTAGTAAAACTGCCCATCCAGACTAATACCTGCATATTTTTTCCTGTTTCTGTCAAGAGCAGGAGTTTCCCTGAGCACAATTGCAGATGATGCAAGGAGGCAAATCTGGGGGTGTGTGCCCATCTCAGCCCAGGGCACATTTCTGCATTTCACAGTTCCAGAAAAAAACTCTTCCCAAATACATAAACTAACTTCCCGTGTTAAATATTAAATGGACTTATCCACTGAATTCTTTCACCACATTTAGGGTCTAAAACAACCAAATAAAACCAAACCCACCATCCCACAGGTGCCCTCAGAGAGGGGAAGTGCCAGGGTGAAGGTGCTCATTAAATCAGCCAGGAATGATTACCTGTCACAGGGCTGGGCCACTTGGATTAGCAAGGCTTGGAGTTTAATTAATTAAAGGTTGCTTTTTGCTCTTATTAGTATTGTTTTCTTGCTTGGAATCCTGTGTCATGATTGATTTGTAATTATGGAGGGCACAGAAGATGGACTTGGCAGTCAGCAGTGCCTGACTGATTAAAGAGGTACAGGGAGGGGGCTGAGCCACCTGTGGGGCCACATTGAAACATTTCTCTGGAAAATTGTCTGAATTTCCTTAGGCCTTTGTTTGATTTCATAAAGCATTGTGGTCTCTAGGGAAAAAAAAATTACAATGGTGCATCAAACCTCTTAATTATCCAGGTAATTAGAAAGCCTTCCATCATTGTTTGTCACACTTGAGCCCTCAAAAGAGAATCAGTGTAATTCTCTGTGTTTATTTGTTTAAGGACCTCTTTAGGCATGAAAATTTTAGTGGTGATGAGATGATGTTGTGATTAATGTTTCTATAATGAACAAATGATCATATATAATTATATATTAATAAGTATCTGCAATTCTAGCACCTGAAGATAAAGACCATTGAAATTAATGTCTGGTTGTGTAAAGTGCAGAAAAAGTTGTTCTGCCTTCCCTGTGTGAATATCATGTCTGTTAATTTTCACAAATATCACACAAAAACATGGCAAAAAAAGGAATTTCTGCTTAAAACTCCATTGAGTGAGTGGATGAAATGCTATTCCTTTGAAAATGTGTGTGATGCTTGTCCTCACCGAGGTATTTTGGCATCTCCAAGTAAGCAATTTTCTCTGCTTTCAGGGCAGGGCTGCACTCCTGCAGATCCCTGTAAGCTCTGGGTTTAATGAAGCTGAAAATAACCTTCAAATCTGAGGATCAGCCTCATTGCAGTTGCTCCCTGCTTTAAATCTACTTTAACTCACAATTGCATCGTATTTAGGATTGTTTCATTTTAAAAGTGATGGCTGATCTAAACTCAAGCCACTTCTGAGGCTGATTGCCAAGTAGAAATACTCATAATCTAAGAGGAAAATGAACATTATTAACCACAAAAGGAAGGAAATGTGATATTTTGAATGGTTCCATGAGTGGTGGGAGACCCTTCCCCAGGATATTTGATGTTGCTTGGGAAATACAAAGTGGTTCAACCATTCTGGTGCAGTTGGTTTCCTTGGGGGTTATTTATCTTTACTGCTAAACAAAGGGTGAAAATCCCATTATTCTGGACACATGGGAGAAAATCCCACATTTGGGGATTTTGGGACCACAGGAGGAGTCACACCTGAAATTTTGCTGGCCAAGCCAGTCCAGAGCCTGTTTCTCTGTCACACCTTTCCTCAGTACACTTCCCATAGGAAAAAAAAAAAGCAGTAAAATTAAGCTCGACTTAAATATTTAAAACCCCCATAACCTTTACTTGGAAGAGGAATTTTTTTGTCTCTAATGAACAGGAAAGGTAAAAGGTGCAAAATTAAATTAACAGAAGGAACGTTCTCAATGGAATTGACTTTTGCTGTGGGTTTTGCTTACAGCTGGAAAGAGGAATATTGATCTGTTGTGTTTGTACAGATACATACACTCATCTCTGAATCTGTTTTCAACTTCAACTTCCCATTCCTTAAAATTCTCACTGTTGCTTTATGCAGAATTTGCCCCTGGCAGCCTTCAAATGGAACCTGCACCGTGCTGAGGCTCCCATTATTGCAGAAATCTGGGCTCACCTGAGCTTGCTTTACTCCAGAGCTGCCACTCAGTTCCTCTCCTCCTCAGGTGATGCCAGCAAAGGGCTCAAACCAGGTCTTGCTCCTTTTCCCAAAAAGCTTTTCCCAAAAAGCTGCCCCTGATTTGCAAAATCTGATGGAACAGATTATTTCTGGATTGTCTCAGCCTGCCCAGAGCTCCAATAATTTGGAATTTGTGCCTCTCATCCTCAGACACATTTTCTGGGATTTTTTTTTTGTTTTTTTTTTTCCTGAGGGGTGGTTTTACCACTGGGTTGATTTGGGGTCAGGTGTGTGTCTGATGGAGAACTGTGGTTATATATGGAGTGAACATCATCAGGAGCTAAATTGTTAATTAATTAAGCATGAAACATGTGGGTAGACACCTCTGCTGCTGAGCCATGGGGATTTATGGCTCTTCAAGTTGTCCCTCCTGTGTTTTGTTACCTCTTTATCCCCCCAGAGCTGGCAAGGAGGGCTCACAAAGGAAGATCTATGCTGGAAGAGCAGGAATAGGATAAAAATTGCTGTGCTCAGCCTCCTCCTCTGGAAAATGGATATTCCTGGCTCTGCTGATGGACTCTCCACAGGATCTGAGCCTCCTGGTTCTTGTCTGGATCCAGCTGGAGTCAGGAGAATTGTGGTTCTAAATTAGCCCTGTGTGTGACTGCACTGAGCACACACATCCCACACACCCCACTCCTGCTCCTCCTGTCTCCTTCTACCTGCTCCTTGGTTTATTTTTTATTTTCTTTGCAAATTTGATGGCTGTGGGGGAATTCAGCTCGAGACACTAATTATGCACTGTCAGGATATAATTACTAAAGATGGCAATGCAGAGCATGATTTGGCCCAGTGAAACATCATGAAGTTAATTTGGTTTTCAGGACTAAAATCTGAATTAGCTCACATTTTTTCTCAAGATAAACAAGGTCTGTTATAGAAATAATCACATTTATTTCCTGGCTTTACTAATTATTCCTCCTATAAACGGCCTCATCTTACCAATTAGTACACTGAGGTTTGAAGACTTTTAAAATGCAAAGTGTGTGCACTTTGAAGCGTTTCTTTTCCCAATTCCAAGGCCAACATCATTTTCTGTTGCAGACAGGTAGAGATATTATAAAAGAAAGGCCTTACACAATATGGTTTAAGCCCTGCTACTCTACCTAACCTAGAAGTAGCTTGTGAGTCCTCAAAGAAAAATCATAAGAATAAACACAACAACCTATTCTTAGAGAGAAAAATAAGTTTGCACCTGCATAAAGAATGAATCTGTCCCATGAGGATCAGTGAAGAAAATATGTGAACATATCTAGAGAGAGAAAATTTGATAGACATATGCAATAACCCTTACCAAGCAGTGAACTGAGTTTCACTGTATTGCTGTCCAGTTGCACAGTACCTCCTGATATATCCTAAAATTATGAGCTTTGTGAATAAAGAATTGCCTTTTCTGCATGAGAAAACTGAGTCCTGCCTGTTTATTTATTACAATTATCTGTCCCTCTGAATTGTCCCCAGCCTGCTTTAGATAACCCAGCCTGATCTAATGATAACAGAGCTGGGCTCTTTCATTTACAATTCACCCAGTGAGCAAGGCACAGATTTTCTGTACACATCTTAACCTTAAAGCCCTTGGTGACTTTGATATTACCATAAAGGGAGAAAATATCAGGGCAGTTTGGATTTGGGAGAGGATGCTCCACTGGCAGCCCTGCCAGTCAAGGCAGGGTGAAATTGCTGACAGGACAGGAGGGAATGCCTGATCCCTGTGCTGTCAGCCCAGTCTGATGGCATCTGAGCATCACAAAATGGGAAATAATGTAACCCTAACAGGAATATTCCCACCTTTGCTGTGTGTTACGTGTGAATGGAAATGCAGTGAAGAACCTCCTCCTGTTTGCAGAGGTACCTGAACAGAAATCACTGTGATAAACTGCACAGCTTGTACAGATATCCTTGCACTTAAATTCTCTAGAAAAATGTGAGTTTTAAACAAAATGTCTATTCATCAGCTCCCAAGTTATTCTTTGCTGCCAGCTGAGGAAGCACTTGTGCAAACGAAGACACGTTGTAATAATAATTTATTCTGGTAGTAAACCTTCCAAGCAGGAAGACCTTTTGCATGCAAAACACATAAAACCCTGTAACTGAAAAGTGAGCATCAATATTTTATGTAACCTGGTGTCACTTCCCTCCTCCATCCATTAGCCACAGAAACTTTGGGATATTGCTTTGATGCTGTTCTTTTGCAATGAGGGTTTTGCATGGCCAGGACTCTGAATACACGAACGATTTGGAGCAAAATTCAAGCTTTTAATAATGAATAATTGCTTTCTGTGTATATTTTGATTCACTCCTAGAGCAGAGAGCTGCCACCTCAACATCAAAACACTTGAGCTGTGCTCATCCCTGATCAGTTTGCACTTTTGAAATTTTAGCTGCCACTTCCCAAGCATTATTGACACAGGGAGAGCAAACAGAGGCTGGAAATGTTGGATGGCATCTTACAAAGGATTAAAGGATCCTAGAAAAGTTGCTGTTTGTCTTGGAGGAAATAGTTGTAGCACATTAGTCTGCTTTAATTGCAGTGGTAATTTAAGTGACTTGTGTGTCTTTGCTGTAATTATGGTGTCACTAAAGCTGCAAATCCTATAGAAAAATAAGCAAACAGTGCCTTATTGAAGCAGCAGTTTAGGCAAATATGGAGCTCTTGTTGTAGAGCAGTTGGATTTATTCAGGGCAAGTTTCTGACATGGCCTGTGTTTGGTTTTTGCCACAGTGATTCAGGGTGCAAAGGGATTGTTCCAAGGAAGTGGAGCAGGAGTGCATCCACAGCAGTCAGAGAAAGGTGTTTGTGTCCATGGTGGAGCTAACTGGAAGCATAAACCCCCAAGGATTGAGTGATACTCTTAATAATTTGAGGAATGGAGTTAATTGTGAATGTGCATTTTCTATGTGACCATCAGCACACCAAAGGGAGGGAAAGTGTAAGGAGTTATTTTTCCTTCTAGGTGTGAGGGAAATCAGTCTCTCTGGAATATTTTATAATCTAATGAGTTATTATTACCTTCCACTGATTTATCTTGATTCTGTACATGATTTTATTCCAATCAGATAATTTTTAAACTTTCAGACAGGAGCTGATATCTATGGCTTCTTCAAAGGCTCTGAATATGAGCTGTGTCCTCCCTGGCTGTGTTTTACCCATATTTTACCCAGGAATCACAACCAGACAGGAACAAGGGTGAGTCCCAGTTATGGTTTTATGCCCACAGAGGGGCTGCTGTGGGATTTGGACACTTGAAGGGAGCACATTTTAACTTTGCTTTCACTGAATCAAACTCTGCATGTTTTCCCCTCTGTGCTGGTTGGATTTCAAGGAGCTGCAGCAGGGCTCAAATGGAGATTTGATGGCAAACACACTTCAAGAAACAGAACTGACCTGGGTGCTCTCAGCCCTAATTGCCCATAATTATACAACAAATGAGAAAATGGGGCAGTGTAATAAGATGCTGGAGTGAGAGTCAGGAATTTCTGTGCTTTGCACGTTTGCCACCATCAGATATTGTATTTCTGCTCAAAGGAAAGGGAAATAATTGCCTAAATGGAGGCTAAGGACTGGAGTGCAGAAAGCTGTAAAACAAGATAACTGGGAAAATAAAATTTTAAAAAAAAAGGGGAAACAGCACTTCTGTTCCAGGGAAAGCTTCAGGTCCAGCAGAGTGGAGCTATTTAGATGGCAAATATCTAATGGATTAAAGTCTCCTTTTCAAAGCTGGCCGCTTTATCTCACAGCACACACACCTTCCACAGGCCTGAGAAAGGCTCCAAAATGCAGATTCAGGGTTATCATGGTGCTGCCAGTCTTACCCAATTTGCCAGGGTATTGTTCCATCCATTTAATAAAGATTTGAGGCTCTCCTGACAGCAGCCTTGGTGCCTCAGACTTGCTGTGAGTGTGGGAGCAGAGGAGGATGTACCCTGGGACGTGTCACGCCTTGGGGACACTTTGCATCCAACATTTTTACCTTGTTCCACTGGGTTTTTATCAGCTTTTCCATTTTTAGTTCCCTTCTTATTGCTTTTAGTGTTGCTCACTCTATAGTGGAAGAATAAATACTCAGAGGTGTTTAAATAATTTGTTGAAACAGCATTTTGATAGTCTCAATCCTAAACCTCTGGATGGATTTCCATCCCCATGGTTTGAGCCTGACCAGGGCATCTCCATGATCAAGGACTCCTAAAGATAGCTGAAATAAATGTATACAAGGGTGTTTCTATAGATAAATATGTGCAAATATTGAGGAGGTGAAACTCCTATGGAGAATCTTCCAGTTAGGGACAGAACTGCTGGGGTGAGCACCCACAACCTCACTGGCCCCCAAGGCTTTGTTCAAAGCCTGGCACTGCTTGATGCTTTCATTCCCACTCCCACTTGACTGTAAAAATATCATTAAACCCCCCCAAAATAAGTACATCTTCCAGCTGTTGTGTTTGGAGAGAAAGGACTGAAACCAGTAGGATCAGGATTTGTGAGGGTCTGTGTAAAACAGAGGCATCCCATGGCACAGTTCAGCAATTTTCATGAAGGATTGGAATCCTTCACCCCAGTGATACAAAAATCACCCCTGGGTGCAAGTTTAGAGGTCTCCAGAAGTTGAAATTCCATGGAGGTGCCAGTGGCAATGAAGGTCAAAGCTGTGAACTTGGAGTTTTCCCACTTTTTGGATGGTGCTGGGATGAGCTGCTGGGTTCTGCCTCAGGACCATCCTTTGCCCAGAGCAGCCCTCCTGGCCAGTGCTCCCTGAATTACCACACAAAAACAGGTGCAAGGAAATCACTTCCTTGGCACTGATGTTGTTTGCATCCCTCAGTTGTTATTACAAATATCTGAATATTAAACATGCACCCGAAGCTCCTAAGCCTTTAATCCTTTTGTTTTCCTACAGTAGCCATCTATTTTTTTCTTTTTTTTTTTTTTTTTACTGGTAAGAAATGCAAAGCTGAATAATATCCAGCAGTATCATGTCTAAATAAGCAAAAAGCTGGCAAGGAATCAAGAGATAATAACGGTGGCTTTGCTTTGTTTCCTGCTCAGGAGCAGCAAGGAACACAGGAATTGGCTGTTGGACCATCTGCAGCAAGGACAGGGAAAGTCATGGAAGCAGCAGAAAAGCTCTGACAAAAAAAAAAAAAAAAAAAACAGCAAAAAGTCAAAGCCCTGATTTCATTAAGCAGCTCCTTTCAGAATTATCTTTTCCTGTCTCCAAAAGCTGGGGCATAATCTGTCATTTCAGTACAAACATGAAAAAAACTCGATGGAGTAGGGTAAGAATGGTGGATAATGAAGTTAGGACTTAATAAGGTGCATTTTGAGGTTTTTTTACTAACTGGAGGTTTTTTACTCCTTTTAGGTTGTTGTCATTATTGCAAATCCGTAATTTCACCTTAAAATGCTTTCTTTTGATTATTATTATTATTATTATTTTAATTATCAACCTAGCTATTAACCTTCATTTAAAAATAATAACTAAAGTTTCTGGCTATAAAAATACAGATATTTACAAGCTAAGAAAGTAAAGAATTCCCAATTTTATTATTTTTTTTTCTTAGCTAGCATTACAAAATCCATCCAGGGCTATTTTGGACTTGCCCTGATGTCTGACTCAAGGATGTCTGGAGCTGGCAGACTCCTGGGTGTCCTGGTGGTCTGTGCATATGTGTCTCCAAACTGGCATGAAGAGGTGGTTGTGTCAATGTTTATTTTATCTTAGTGAGTCTTTGGGCAGCCTAAATACAGAGGGGTGATTTGGGCTCCTAAATCCAAGACTCTCATTTGTCCATATTTGAATTATTGAAGAGTATCTGCTTTACTTAAGCTCATCTCCTTTGAATTTATCCATTTCTAGAAAATTAATGACGTGCTTGGGGGTTTTAAGAATTTTCCCTGTTTTTAAGGAGTCAAAGGAGAAGGAAGGACAGTTTTTAAAGGGGTTTGAAACATGATACATCCTTTTTTAACTTCAACTTTTCACCAACTAGGTTTCTTAGGAAGCAATACCCGTTTCTTTTATTCAAAACTTTATTCAAATTTAACTTGAATATTAACCTTGATACGTCCCTGTGCAGAAAACCTCTCTGATGTTTCTAGGTCTGCCAGCAGGAGTGAAAATTCCTTTCTGCTGATACATTCTAGGTAGGAAGGAACATGGGGAAAAAAACACATAAAGCTGAAGAAGTTGAGAAAAGAAAGATTTGAGGGTAAAACCTGATGGTTGTTCCCAACAAAAGGACCCCAAAACCAGCACCCACAGAGGGCTTGGTCTGAAAAGTCAACAATTTGTGAATTCAGATATTTGAGGAGGAAGGATAATTACTAAAGAATTAAACTTCTTTCTGCTTGATTGGGGTTTTTCTTCAGTTTTTCTATGGTTGGTGTTTTCATCCAACTGCAAATGCAGAATTCCTTTCTCTCCATTTTGCCCAAAGCAGAGCTGGGGGGATGCAGCTGAGAGTCACTTTCAACTTGGTGCATTTTCTAGAGCCAGCAATTAGCTGGAAGCAAATATTAATTGTCCTTTTCCCCTTCATTTACAGGCAGTGAACTCTATCCTGGAGTGAACATTGTCAGCTACAAACACCAGGTTCAGATCTCTTGCTTGTAGGATATTTCCATTTTGGAATATCCCTGATGTTCTCTTATTACAGCTTAAACAAAAAAGAAAAAAAAAAANAGATTTTGATCAAGTAATAATGCCAGGCACATTTTGATATTTCCACATATTTATACATGAATGGCCAAAGGAAAAATATTCTCTTTTCTCGTGCAATCTTGTAATTTCTTTGTCAGTTGAGGAGGTAGATAATAAATATTGGCAATACATAAGACTTGGCTCTACTAAGAACTACCCTTTGCTATCTTGAGCAGCAGCAGTTATTAATTTTCAGACATAATCAAGTGATTTATATTCATGATTATGGTTCAAACCATCCTGACACTTGTTCCTTCCACATCAGACGCCTTCTCGCTTCGTGCTTTTTGTGTTCAGCGGTGATTAAAATAAGAATGAGAGGGTTTGGGGTTTTTTAGGAGTATTGTTATAACATTTCTCCTCTGATTTCAGGTCTCACCCACTGAGTCATCACCTGAGCAATGTGTTCTGCACCGACTTCCAGTAATTATTTTTGTGTTTTAGAGACTCCCAGCAAGTCATTTCCTCATTTCCAGTGAGAACTGCAAAATTTATTCCTCTTTCTATACACCATGGGTCCACTGGAATTCCTACCTTTGCCATCATTATCGTGATCACTGATGTCTAATTATCACTGGTCTCTAATTTGACCTAATAAAATTTAATTAACAATGCTGGCATTCAATTTTAATGTTCATTACCTCTGCCATACTTTGTTGGATCAAAAGTGGTATTGGAATGAGGATAAAAATCCCTTGTTTAGACATAGAGAAACATATATATCTAGAAAAAATAGTTTCTATACAATGTCTATTTGCATTTCTTTGAGAAGAATTGCACTCAATCCCAAAATGAACTTCAAATATGTCCTGCTTTTCCACTGCAACAAAATGACTCAGTTGATATTATTTCTCCCTCTGTTTGGTAAACGAATTCAAAATATTTTGGTTGTCAATTACTATAAAATGAAAACTGCTTTTGTCTCAGACGGAGCTCACAGCATCTGATCTTGAATTGTGATGTGCTTTGGGAAAATGACACAACATGGGAGGAATCCAAATTCACTCTCTCCAGAGTCTCTTTGGGGGAAAATCTCCTTTCAATGCACTGGTGAGGCTTCACAGCTCCTTGCCTTGCTCGGGGGAATGTCTGGAGGAGATTCCAGACCTCTAAAAACAGCTCAGGCTCTTTCCTTGCTGGGATGTGGCCAGGGCTACCCTGGAGAGCTGGGATTGCAGGCTGGGTTCAGCCATGCAAAGGAGGGATGTGGGGATTGCAGGAGTGTGTTCCTGCTGGATCTGTGCCAGACACCCTTCCATAACAACAATTATGTTCCTGGCTGGACTGGTAACGTGCCAACAGATTCTTACAGAAATTAAGGGCTGTAACTCTAATTTATATTAAATATTTGACACCAAAACAGTTGAAAAACAAATCTTATTAAACTGTAGACAAAGCATAAGCCATTTCTATTTCCTAGCATGGTCCCATGGCTGAAACCCCAACTTTTAGCCCAGCTGACTGAAGGAATGCCAGGGACCTTACTCTGCCCAGCTAATGAGCTTTGCAGGTTATGTGTGATTTAATTAAAAACGGACCTGTTCAAAGCAAAGCAATAAACGTCTCTTTTTAAATTACTGCATTTTTAACACTACCTCATTTCCTAGACTGCTTTCCTGTGCCATTCTCCCCAGCCTAGCCTGTACCCCATGGTTTCTAACAATTCTTCTTCCCAGCTTTTTGCCAGAAAGGAATCAGCTCTGAATTCCTGGAAACCGAAGCCTGAGCCAGCAGAGACCAGGCTGCTGCAGTTCTTCACTTAATGGAGTTCTGGTTGTTTTTATGGCACCTCAGTGTCCCTGGCTGAGGAGCCTTCCCTGGAGTTTGATCCCACACCTTGCCCTGGAAGCCCTGATCTCCCTTGTGCAGTGATGAGAGCACACTCAGCTGGGAAACCTGCTGGGAAAGGTTCCCTGGAGAGCTTTGTGCTCCCTGGCTTTGTGCTCTGGAGCGGCAGGGAAGGCGTTCCCTGCGTGATGGATAACAGAGGCTCGTGGCACTGCCAGCTCAGGGAAGCACTTAAGCAAATGGTTTTATTGATGGCAGGGAGATTGTTAAATGGAACCCATGGAATATGCTGCACAGGGCCCATTGCTTCCCTGGAACAGGCACATGAAATAAATAAACTTTGGAAAACAAATATCCATCAAACAAACCCCTCAGGCTTCCCCAACCATTATCATCATCATAACCCACACTAAACCACTTGGGTTTTTTAATAGATGCTCATCAAGCAGCGTATATAGCAATTTTTAGCAATGCTTCCAGAGTTTTCCTGGGCATGGGCGTTGTTCCCATGGAAAGGAGGGGTGAGGTTTGTTTGGAAACTCTGCCTGTTGTTCACCTGAGTGCTTGGGAGTGGTGGCATTGGTCTGAGGGGACAGGGATGGACAGGGATGGACAGGGATGGACAGGGAGGGATGGATGGATGGATGGATGGAGGGAGGGAGGGAGGGAGGGA
>WEIU01021979.1:232630-328730 GCA_013389925.1 Aegithalos caudatus
AGGAAGGAAGGAAGGAAGGAAGGAAGGAAGGAAGGAAGGAAGGAAGGAAGGAAGGCCCAATGCTCTGTGTGTGCCATTGATTTTCTTTCCTTTAAGTGCTGACTGAGGAAAAGGGGTCTATCCCCTCTGATTCATCAGGAGATATTCCAAATTTCTCATTCCTGGGGCTCCACAGGAAGAGCTGAGGGATGCAGGAAGTGGAGTAAATTCATGAGAAGTACAAAAAATACAAGTGGCACTTCTCAGCCATTTTATTATTGAAAAATCACTTGTAAATGGTATAATAATATGAATTGAAAGCATTCCTTTAGAAAATACAGAATTAATGCTAGAATCCCACCTATCACTTGCAAGAAAAAGACAAAAACCAGTTTGGTGTGAAGGATTCATACTCAGGTTATGATTGAAGCCTCTTTGCTATAAAACTTTAACATTCCTGCATTAATCTTTCATCTTTTTCATCTGATTTTGACATTTATTAGTAATATCCCCTGAAACCTGTTTATATTGATTTAAGATCATTATTTTATACTTAATTCCAATAAAAATTTTAATGGTCATAAATTTGATTCTCCCCTGCAATGTGTTCAACAGCTCTTCCCCTCATTTGGGAATGTTTAACGACTTCTTGTGGTGATTAAGCAGATATAACACATGAGGAACATGAGAGGTTCCATAAAGGTTAAAGTAACAAAGATATGGAAAAAGAACAGATTATAAAAAAAAAAAAAAAAACCCAGTCATGCAACTGGATGAGCTGATTGGCATTTCATAGCTGCTTTTCTCTCCTTGGCAGAACCCAACGCTTCTTATTGAGGCAAAATATTATTAATTAACCAGCAATTCCTGGACTTCCATAATCCCAGCGTTTAGTCCAAAGAGTGTCTGTAATCTGCCTGTAATTCTGGCTGGGCCTGCCATTGGCCCAGGGCTTTGCAAACACAGCTGAGCACTGATAACAGCAGCTCATAAAGCCCCAGGTTTGATGTTGAACTTCACAGTCAGGAGCAGCTGATGAGGGAACCACTGAGGCTTTAAGGTAAGGTTTTCATTTTATTGCTTCCAAGGTTCTGGAGGGATTTTGCCATGCTGGTGAATGCTCATCATGCAATGGAACTTAGATTTATAAATTATAAGGATTTATTTTCAATGTTTTTAGTGTGTGGAGGGAGACCAGGAGAAGAAAGAACTGGAATTCATTGAGATTGGAGGTTTTAGTGACAAGAACTTGAATAATATCCTACTGTTCAGAAAAAATTAACATTAGGGTTTTTAAGTTTTGGCATTAAATTTTAGGATGTTACCGTCTGGGGAAACAGAGCAAAAGGGGATTTTAGGTTGTGATGGGTTATAAATGGCAGCAGGAGCACACAACAATTTAAACTGTTATTTCACACACAAAATAGTTTATTTAAAGTATTTTTCACTTCTGTGGGCCATCACTAAAACATGTAAAAGTGTCCTGATGTGCCAATGCAATGATCATGTGCTCCCACACTCCCTTAACTTAAAAGAATTAATTTCTCTGTATTTGAGGTGGTTTTATGAGCTTAAATGCTCTTAACCATGAGCTAAATGCAGTGGTAGCTGCCAGTGTGCATTGATCTGGCTGCTGAGATTAGTTTTAATTAGTTTTAATTAGTTTCAATCAGTTTGATTGCTGGTGCACAGTTCAGTGTTGATGGTTCTGGGTTGCTCTTTGAGCCAGCACGACCCCCTTGGCACAGCAGCTTTTCTCACCAAAAATATTTTTAAAAAAACAAAGACTTTGGGAAAACCTCGTGTTTTCCACAGCTTTTTAAGGCACTGCCTCCACTGGGTTATTTCCCATATTTCAGTTGTGATTCCAGCAGCAAGCCCTGTGCCATGAGCTTGTGCACAATTTGTTCTGCCACTGTACAAATAAGCAATTTACCTCTCTCTTGCCTTCCCCACATGTCCTGGACTTTATCAGAGTTTATCCTGGATTTTCTCAGGTATATTTTTAACAAATCCAGCTCCTCCTTTTTAAATGGATAGACTTGTGTTTGCTCTAAAGGAGAAAAGGAAAAAAAGGGGAGAAGATTTCATTTGTTTGCTGTTTCAGGAATTTTAGTAACCTGTAGGAAACTCCATGGTTAATCTCAGGAGTAAATTTTTCTGTGTTAAGTGATTTGCAGGGAGCAAAATGCATTCCCATGGTGTAATAATTTTATAACCTGCACAGGGTGAATGATCCCAAACTGGAGACTTATTGCACATGGTTTTTAAGGAGAATTTTATTTAAGCCTCAGGATTAGGTGATGCGGCTCAAAAGCAGAATAATTTATAAACATTGCTAATTTAATAAATGACATTCATAGCCATTCCTTGCGTTTTCCTTTGACTGATGGAGTTTCTCTGGGTTTCCAGATGGGGAGGAAGTTCAGTGGGTTGGAGATTTCCCTGATTGTCCTTTTCTCTGTGGTGACTATCATCGCCTGCGTCCTGGTCGGGCTGCTGGCCACGGGAGAGCCCGGAGTGAAAACTCCAGGTGAGTGCTGCAGGAGCAAAAACCCCAGCTCTGGCTCTGTTCTTATCATTATCCAAAGGTGAATCGTGGCCAGTCCTTCCTAAGGATGGTCCAATCAAAGATTATGAATGCAATAAAGTCAGGATTTATTGTCGTGGAAAATCTTTTATCTCCCCCTCCGCTGGTTGGAGTCTCTTTAGGAGCACAGAGGTCAGATAATATCAATTTTTTTTGAGTAAAAAAAGAGATAACACTGAAAAAAAAAAAAATCTCCCTGATCACCTATGTGGGAGTGGCCAAATTTTGTGGCACGTTATTCTAATCCTAAAATCCCCCAGTGTTTCTTGCTAATGCACTGATAAATCAGGAGACCCTCGTGTTCCAGGGATGTGATGCAGAGCACCTGCTTTCCTTCCAGTCCCATTTTCTGTAATTCCATTCACACACAGGGACTGATGCAAAAAGCTTGGAGGTGAAAATAGCAGAAAAAATAAAAATTATTGCTTATACAAGGCAAACACCTGGGTGTTTTAGTAAAACTGCCCATCCAGACTAATACCTGCATATTTTTTCCTGTTTCTGTCAAGAGCAGGAGTTTTCCTGAGCACAAAGCACAACTGCAGATGATGCAAAGAGGCAAATCTGGGGGTAACCCTCCATCTCATCCCAGGGCACATTTCTTCACTTCATAGTCCTTGCTTCAGACATAAACAATGTTCCCATAAACATAAAGTAACTTCAGTGTTCCCTTTAATCAGCTAAAGCTGCCCACCTTAAATTCAGTCCCACAAGCCTGAAATCTAAAGGAGCATTTTAATGGAGCTTTAAGGAGCTTTTCCCTGGTGCTCCAATTCCAGCTCCTGTGGAAAACTCTGGGGAAGGAACATTATGACAGAACTTTTTCTAGAAAAAGTTCTTCCAATTTTTAGTTTTGCACATATTTTCAGTGAAGTGGAACACACTGACCCACTGGAGTTGTTGAAAAATGGGCTAATGGAATAAAACTATCAAAATTACCTATATGCTAAAAAATTTACAGTGAAGTCTTCATATCTGAAATGATTGTGTGCCATTTTCCAAAGGTAAAAATAAATCCCAGAAGCAATGGTTGCTGGTGATTTGATTCTCTGCTGTTGTTAGAGAAGCAGATGCTGAGTTCAGAGGGAATAACTATTCCTGCAGTTTAGAGATCCTGGTACTAACACATTCCTTTATTTCCCTGACAGACTTTTACCCACAATGTCAGAACATCCCAGTGCAAGAGAGAATTGACTGCATCCCAGATCACTTAGCAACAAAGGTCTGGTAACGTTCTGGAAAATTTTAGAAAACAGAAGTCACCCCATAAAACCTCTTGTTTGTTTATAAAAATGTAATTTTTCTCTACTAGATCAGGTGTTTCCTTAACCTGTTCAAATCTGTGATTGCCCCAGTGTTTGCAGGGGAGTTCAACTCCTGCCCAGGCATTTCAGCCCACTGACACAAGCTGGGATTTCTCTGGTTTGGGGAGAGGTGGCAAAAATATTGGGCAGGCATCAAGCAGTTAGAAGGGTCACTGTTGGATTTTTTGGCAACTTTTTCTGAAGGGTTTCATTTGCTGTGATGGTCAAGAACTGGCATTTATAATAATTTAGAAATGCTGGGCTTTACTGAGATGTTCATTTTACAATGTACAAGATTTGGTCAGTCTCCAGACCCAGTTTGGATCCTTCCCCTCCTGGCTGGGCTGTCTGAGACAGCAGAGCATGGAAAAGACCTTTTGGCTTAAGAATCTCAGAGTTTAAAATTCCCAGTGGAAAGCATCATCTCAGGCTGGGATGGTGGCAGATTCCCTGCCCATGGGAGGAATTGGAATTAGAGGAGCTTTGAGGTCCCTTCCAACCCAAACCCTTCCATGATTTTGTGGTGCCCTTTATTTTTCAGTGCTTTCACCTTGAGAATCATCCTGTAATAGTTACTCTTGAAAGACTGTTATTATTATAATTATTATTTTTCAGCTTTATTATGGATTTTCTTGTTTTCTGGTGGATGCCTGGTATCTTTCTTTGATCTAGGGAAGGGCAGCTTAGGAGGAAAAATAAAAAAAAACCCAGTGTGATGTGGGTTATTTCTGTCATTCACAGAGGTAGAAAAATTGTTAACCAGCTGTCTGAACCTCAGAGGAAATTCCCACCTAATTCCAGAGCTGGCTGTTACTAAAGCCTCTCAGGCCCTGGGTTTTGTTATGATTTGTAGTTCAATCAAGTCCTGCAGGGGATGGGTTAGGAAGGGTTCAAATCACAGCCTGCTCCTCACTCCTCAGGTTCCTTCCCTGCCCCAGGAACAGGCAGAGCACTGCAGGAGAAGCCATGCAGATCATTTAAATCTGTAATTACTGCCTTTGAAGCAGCCACCCCACGTGAAAGGGCTGCACTCCTCAAGCAGGGAGGGAGGCAGTGGTGCTCTGCTTGCAGCTGCAAGGCTGCTGGGAGGAGAGAATTGAAAATCCAATTGCAGCTCCCAGCAGAAGAGTAGATGCAGATTGCACCACTAAGGGTGCCTGATCTGGAATTAGAGGTAAAAGAAATGATTCCTGAGTATTAGTGGAGAGCAGGCAGCAGATTTGGCAGGGTTAGAGATAAATATCACCTTTACTCTGTGAGGAAAGGCAGAATCCCATCCCAGTGATTCACCCCCATGCACATTTTTCCCTGGAAGTGATTTGGTTGTTTCAGGCTACACAAATGCAGCAACCTGTAAAACTGCAGGTACCTGCATCACTCTTCTGCAGTGCTTTGTGTTCATGGCTCTCAGAATGAACAGCAGCTGGGAAAAGGGATTTGGCCAAGTTGATCTGGAAGGTTTAGTGTCTGCCTCGACTTCCTCAGTCACTGAAGGGGTCCGGGATGGAGCCAGAAAATTGGTAGGATTGAGGAGTAAATAGAAAGAAGAAAATGAAAGAACAAGAAAGGAAGAAGGAAAGAAAGAAAAAGGAAGAGGAAGGAAGAAATTAAGAAGAGAAGAGGGAGGAATAAAGAAAAGAGATAAAAAAAGGAAGAAATGAACAGAGAAGAGGATGGAAGAAATGAAGGAAAGATAAGAGGAAGAAAAACATAAAGAAAAGAGAAGAGAAAGGAAGAAATGAAAAGAGAAGAGGGAGGAAGGAAGAAAAGAGGAAAAAAGGGAAGAAAATAAGAAAGAAAGACTTTTTTTAATCTGATCATGTAGTTGTGAAGATAGAGATGCTGGAAGAAGGAAGATATTTAGGAACTATTCACTGCTGTGGAAAATTGCCAGGAGGTCTGATCAGACAAGCAGAACACAGCAGTAAAACAAGAATTCCACTGAGCAGAGCTCATGTAGGCCAGGCTGAAAGCTCAGGGGAGGGGGAATTGTTGGTTTGGGCTTGGTTTCTGTGCTTTTCCACCCAAAATACCCTGCTGGCAAAGGCCTGTGTGGATGCAGAGAGCAGCACATTTTAGTTCAGCATGTGGCCACGCTCTTTGAGTCCTTGGTGCTCAGTTCCTGCTGTACCCCAGTGTAAACAGCTTCCTTGTATCCAGGGTTATTCCTAATTAAGCTTTGGCTTTCCTGGGTGCTGGTATCTATTGTGTTGCTTTTACAGCTCACAGGCTGGGGTCACATCTTTATTTATAGCAGATGATTGCTTTTACAGCGGGCTCCCCAGTGTCCCTGGTGAACTCTGCTCCTTTGCCTGTGCCAGGCATCACCAATCCTCAACTCCTTGTGTTTCCTTCCTGGTGCAGAAAGCTCAATATGCCACAACAATGGAAATCTGCCAGGATAAGATCCAGCTGGAAAAATATCACTGGAGTGTGAAGGAACTGCTGAAAACAGTCGAGGAGTATTCAGGAGAAATAGCTGGGGAAAAGAAAATGATGCTTAGGGAGCTGGGAATGTGGATGCCTGAACTGCCAGGTTTTAGGAAAATCAGTTTGGTTTGTTCTGCTTTTTATTATTCAGGAGAAGTAGCTGGGAAAAAGAAAGTTATGCTTGGGAAGCCAGGAACGTTGAGGCCTGAACTGCCAGGTTTTAGGAAAATCAGTTTGGTTTGTTCTGCTTTTTATTATTCAGGAGAAGTAGCTGGGAAAAAGAAAGTTATGCTTGGGAAGCCAGGAACGTTGAGGCCTGAACTGCCAGGTTTTAGGAAAATCAGTTTATTCTGCTTTTTATGGGATGGTCACTGGTCTGGGAAGGGATAAGAAGATGGAAGTAGCAAATCTGTTCTTATATTTAGGGTATTCCCCTATATATGAAGGAAATTAAGGGAATAAAGCTGTGATCTCTGCAGTCTTGGAGGGCTTGGTGCTTCCTCTCCTTTACTCTGCAGAAGTTTAGAAATGGGAACTGGGGAGTTCTCCTGGTGGGATCTGGAGAGGTGGGGAGTGAGCCTGGGTTTTTCACAGCCTTACAAAGGGCTTGCATCACTCTGTGTATCAAAGTGGGGAAAAAGGGGTCCCTACATCTCTCCTCCAACCCTTATTTTTGGCTTGGAACTTGATGCAAATGACAGCAAATGTTTTCTGATGGGATGAATCCATGGCAGGGAGAAAAACATTTCTCTGTGTGCTGAATCTGGGCTTTATTTTGGGTGGGTTTTGAGTGATTTCTGCGCTCTGTAAAACCACCATCAGATAAATGCCCTGAGACTTCCCAAGCCAGTGGCTTTGCCAACTCCCTCACTGGTTGCTGGGCTGGAGCTGCTTTATCTTTTATCAGTCCAGAGCCTCTGAAAATAATTTGACTTTCACTGATCAGTTTGGGCTCTCCAACCCCAAAACAAAGACAGCAGCAATGAAGGTTTCAGGTAATGTCCACATATTTCAGGCTGCAGAATATTTTAAATCTTTTTTACAAACACCAAAAGCGTCTGAGCACAATCAGATGAAGGCAGAAAGAGCTTCTGGTTGTGGAGAGGTGAAAGTGAGGTTTTGAAGGTGTCCCTTTTGGAATTGGATACCTGAGATCACTGAAGGGTGCCCTTTACCCTCAGTGAGAGTAGTTTTACCACTGTCCTTTGCCCTGAGTAATGAATGAGGGTATAAGGAGGAAAAATGGGTGGAAACTCAGTGATTAATTGCCCCAATCTTATCTCCAAACATAAACCTCACACACAGAGCACGTGAACAAGTTAATTTCTAATAGCAAAGCAAAGGAATTTCAGCTTTTTAGTGAATGGGAGTGTAAAGGTTGGTGCCACTACACTGAGACAGAGGCTTGAAATGATAGGGTTTTTTTTTAAATAAAAATTGTTTATCTCAATTTGAGGTTATGCAGATGCAGTCTGAATATTTCTGATAGTGCAAAATTACATTAAAATGTCATATATACACAATGTTCAATTATGCATACATAGAGGTTTATTAGATGTTAATCCCAGGATAAATTTCACGCCCTCTCCAGTGTGTGATTTTTGGTCAGACACTGCTGTATCTGTCACGGCTCAAATGTTTCAATAATCCTTCTAAAACGTTTATTTTACCTGTGGAGCTTGTGGTCTTAAGAAAGAACAGACATTCAATAAACAAGTTTACTCTGAATCCAGAAATAAAAAATCCTCTTTAGCTCTTTCTGCGCCACTGAGTCCAATCCACACAGTTTTCCAAAGGAGGACTTGACCTGAGTGCAGAAATTACTAAGGTTTCTTTTGTTTGGGGTGAAGTGTGGCCTTTAACTGGTTCAGCAGGGATTTATTTGAGTAACCCCAGGTGATTTGTGTCCCTCCTGTCCTTGCTCAGAGCGCCTGCTCCAGCCGTGGCTGCTGCTGGAGCCCCCAGAGTGACACCAACGTGCCCTGGTGCTTCTTCTCCCCCAACCATGGCTATAAAGTGCAAGGCTCCAAGAGATCCACCAACACAGGTAAGTTCTGGGCTGGGTCCCCCCACTTTCCACTCCTGTGGGTTTCTTATCTTCTTTCTGTCTGTTAGAGCCAGGATTAAATGCTTGAGTTTGTGTTCGGACTCTGTTTATTAATTCTTATCTATATTACAGTCTCACAAGTTGTGAGTTCTAGCTAACAAAGTGAAAAATGGCTCTGTCTCTAACTCTTTCCAAGGTCTTTTAAGCACAAATTGTCCAGTTATGAAATTACACCTCTATTATTTTTACTTTTAACCCAATAACCAACCACCCATGGCCCACAATGCTGATTTTTACCCGATTACAAAATACCACCCAAACCCATGGAGAAGAAGGTGAAAGAACTTAGCCTATGCCCTAAATCCTCCCTTTTGCATTCTATATATATTACTATATACTAAAACCTTAAACTCTAAGTTTTGCACCCTGTGATATCACACACTTCTACCCAAACCCCACACCCACAATCCCAGGGCTGTCACTCAATTTTGGGAGCCTTTTCCAACGGCTCAGGTCAATGCAGAGTTTGCTTGGGGGTCAGTGCCTGTCAGCACAGAAAGCCTGGAATCCTCAGTGCCCAGGGTTCCCCACACACCCCCTGATGTCCCATCCCACACAACACCTCCTGTTTGTCTCCCAAGGGTTTGAGGCCACGTTGAAGAGGCTGCCATCCCCTTCCCTCTTTGGGAATGACATCCAGACCGTGCTGCTCACGGCAGAGTACCAGACAAAGAACCGCTTCCGATTCAAGGTCAGCCTTTGTCCCCTTCTGCTTCAAGGCCCCTTTTCTGTGTGGGATGTGGGGTTGTCTGTGCAGGGAGTGTAGGGTTGATGGCTCTGGACCCCTCTCATGATTCCCACTAAAGTTCTATCCTTATCCTCCCTGCTGTTGCAATGTCTCAGGTCAAATGGCACTTGGCACAGAGGGAATCCTGCATGAAAAGTCACCAAGGCTTTTTTTGTTGTCTACCATTTGCCCTCATCACGGGAAGATTTGGGGGATAAATGTATTTACTTACTTTTTGTCTGTGGCCCGGTCACATCTCTCAGTCATTTTGACAGACAGTCTTAGCTTTTCCAGGGGTTTGTGTTTTCCATGGAGAGCCTGAGTCTGTCTCGGGTGTGGGGTATCAGTGGCTTGTGGGATTGAGAAACTTCTGTGGGAGGCTTTGTCCTGTGGGAAACAGAGTCAAATGTTCTGAAGAAATTTGCTGAAGACGAGTCATTGAACTCGGAAGCGAATAACAAGAAAAGCAGAAGAGGAGGCTGGGAAAAGGGTGGAAATCTGAGCCAGAACTATGGGTGGTGGTGGCAAATGTCTGCATCAGGGATGGATTAGTAAAGGCCCAACGCCTGTGTGTGTGAATGTGTGCAGATCACGGACCCCAAGGCAGCCAGGTTCGAGGTCCCTCACGAGCACGTGAAGCCCTTCACGGGGCCCGCGGCCTCCGGCCTCAGCTACAACGTGGAGCTGAAGCAGAACCCCTTCGGCCTCGTGGTGACCAGAGCCAGCAACAACAAAGTGCTGTAAGTCCTGTGGGGGTCCCTGAAAGCTGCTGATGCCACTCCTCTTGGGGATACGCTCGACTTCTTCCCTGTTCTTGACTGGTGGATGTCCCTCCAGAACTCTTGGGGTGACTTTGGGAACAAAGTCTGAGCCACCTGTGGGGTGTCCTTTTGGAGATAGGCTTGACTTCTTCCCTTTTCCTGACTGATGGATGTCCCTCCAGAACTCTTGGGGTGACTTTGGGAACAAAGTCTGAGCCACCTGTGGGGTGTCCTTTTGGAGATAGGCTTGACTTCTTCCCTTTTCCTGACTGATGGATGTCCCTCCAGAACTCTTGGGGTGACTTTGGGAACAAAGTCTGAGCCACCTGTGGGGTGTCCTTTTGGAGATAGGCTTGACTTCTTCCCTTTTCCTGACTGATGGATGTCCCTCCAGAACTCTTGGGGTGACTTTGGGAACAAAGTCTGAGCCACCTGTGGGGTGTCCTTTTGGAGATAGGCTTGACTTCCCTTTTCCTGGCTGGTGCATGTCACTTAAGGACTCTTGGAGTGACTTTGGCAACAAAAATTCTGAAGTGGGAAGCTCTGTCTGAAAGGTTTCAGGTGTGGCTCTCTGATCACGTTCCTCCAGTGCTGGGGAAATTTCAGTATGGGGAGTTTTTATTATCTGATGGACTCTTTGCCAGTACTTCAAACCATGAGGGAAAACTCCTGATTGCACCTTTTATCTTCTTTACTACACCCATGCTGAGGCCCTGAGCCACCAAAATCAGGCTGCCCTTTAGACCTGTGATATCCAAGGACAGCTGGTCGTGTAAGGCTGTGTGTAAGGTATTTAATGAACTTGAACACTGAATTCTTTCATCCCATTTACGTACTAAGAATAAAGAAATAAAACCAAACCCACCATCCCACAGGTGCCCTCAGAGAGGGGAAGTGCCAGGGTGAAGGTGCTCATTAAATCAGCCAGGAATGATTACCTGTCACAGGGTTGGGCCACTTGGATTAGCAAGGCTTGGAGTTTAATTAATTAAAGGTTGCTTTTTGCTCTTATTAGTATTGTTTTCTTGCTTGGAATCCTGTATCATGATTGATTTGTAATTATGGAGGGCACAGAAGATGGACTTGGCAGTCAGCAGTGCCTGACTGATTAAAGAGGTACAGGGAGGGGGCTGAGCCACCTGTGGGGCCACATTGAAACATTTCTCTGGAAAATTGTCTGAATTTCCTTAGGCCTTTGTTTGATTTCATAAAAGTGTTTGCATTGTGGTCTCTAAAGAAAAAATGACAGTGATGTTGGGCTCTGAGTCTGAGGGTCTCAGAGGAAGCTGTTGCTACTAGGGGATAAGGGCAGCCCCTCAGAGATAAATCCTTGATAGATTTCTTTGCACAATATCACTGATTATTCCCAACCCTTAACCAGTCCAACAAAACACAGACCTCCTTACAAAAGGACATTGTGTTACAACACTTCATTATCAAAATCCTGATTATTCTGATAAAGTCTGTGACCTTCCACCATAATTTGTCCCACTTGAGGCCCTGAAATAGAGTTCTGACTCCAACAACAGTTGGAAGAAAACCTGAAAACCCTGGGTGGAGACCTGACTCTGCCATCCAGCTCTAGCCAAAAGGAGCAGGAACAGTCCTTGCAACAACTCTTGGTAAAATTCTTCCTTTTCTCTGTTTTTTTTTTTTTTTCACTTTCTCACAGGTTTGACACGAGCATAGGGCCCCTGCAGTATGCTGACCAGTTCCTGCAGCTCTCCTTCAAACTGCCCAGCAGCAACATCTACGGCGTGGGGGAGCACGTGCACAAGCAGTACAGGCACAATGTCAACTGGAAAACCTGGCCTATTTTCACCAGGGACGTTGGCACCTCTGCAGTGAGTTTGGGGTTATTTCTCCTCATTCTTTGCATTGCTGTGAGTCCCAAACTTCTTGGGCAGTGAGCACATTCATGTATCCACTGAGGTTTTTCCCTGAAGGTTTTGCAGGCACTGCATGTTGTTGTTGGTAAAAAGCTCCGTGGTGCTGATGGATGTTCCCTGATTTTTTGTGTTGGTGTGCAGTGGAAAACGAGGATAAACCTTAATAGATGAGTCTTCTGCTTCTAGTGATAATCAGAATAAATAATATACTCATAAATGACAATGTGCCCTAATGCTTTGCTGTGTGTAGGGTTCAGTTCACATAGCCTGGGCTCCTTCAGCAACATCCTTGGAGCTCAAATTATGGAAAACGTCTCCTTAAAAGCTGTCTCTTTCCAAGATAAAACATGCCTGCCAGCTGTTATTTGTTTCTAGAGTTTTCTGGCTGTCCCTGTATGAAACAATTGCTGTGACACCCATGTTTTGATAACTGTAAGATTATTTCCCCATTACCTCAGCTTCATAAAACAATTCCCTTCTTTGAGAGACAACTTTTTCCACTGCAATAGGAGATATGCAGAGTCAAATCCGAGGGTGAGATGGCTGTATATGGTTAATTAATAATCTGGAATTTGTACCCATTGCCTTGAGATTGCTCCTCACTCTTTTCTCTGGTTTGAAGATAGTTCTTAACTGAATGACTCCACTGAATGTAGACTCATTAAGGTAAAATAACACTGAACAGCTCCAAGTTAGGCTGATTTCAAATTGCTCAGTCTCTGTTTCTTGTTCATTTGAACTGAGTTGGCTTTTTTGGGAGAAAAAACCACAACTATTGCAACAATTGTTAGCAATTCTGAGGGGTTATGTTGCTAATAACAACAACTGGAATAAAAAAAGAACTAGAAAGGAAATGAAAACGCAGCAAGGCACTTTCCTATTTCCATAGATTAGACACCAAAATTATTGCCTTGTAGGATGAATAGAAGTATAGATTAGATGTAAAACCTAATCTATGGTGAAAGGGGGTGGAAGCACCTCTCAAGTTCTCCTTGATGAGCACATTTATTCCCCAGAAATACAGCTGCAATATCTGTCAGCTTTCCTGGAGATCCATCAGATCTGTTATCTATTTACTGGGTAAATTCTTGCTTTAATGGAAAATAAAGGAGAAAAACACCAGGAAAAAGAGAACATATAAAACAGGGAAGTGTCAGGATTAAAATTTCTGCTGTTGTCTCCATTTTGAGATGCTTTGAGCTCTACCCATGATATATTTTGAAATATTGCAGAACAGATCCTGTTATTAGATGTTAATCATCTTGCCTGTTCCTTTTATTATTTTAGGAAATGAATAATTTATATGGAGCCCAAACTTTCTTCCTGTGTTTGGAAGACAACACTGGAGCCTCCTTTGGTGTTTTCCTGATGAACAGCAATGCCATGGGTAAGAAACTTTTCTCTGTGGCTCTGAGCAGTGCAGCTGAATTCCTTTTGAAATAATATTTTGGATTGCAATAAAAATTGAGCTGATATACGTGTCCCTTCTTAAAAACACCTCCAATATCTGAGGGCAGTCATTACACTGTGTCTAATAATATTTCAAATACAATCAGTGAGTAGCTCCCAGTTAACTGGAGGATTTTGATGGAAATCTGAGGGTCAGGAATTTATCTAAAGGCTGTACAGGTCTGCACTGGAACAAGAGACTAAATCTGTAGTGAGCAACATGTGGAAGTGAATGTCCTTTATTCCCTTTAGAGGAGTATATTAATGTTTACTGAGCTCTGCACATCTTTGGGATGAAAAGTTGTACTAAGAAATCAGAGATAAAAGGTTGAACACTTGGATTTCTTCTGATTCTCTTCTCTGTAAAATGTGAAGGAATGGAAATAGGGACACAAAGATTTGTCTGATTTCTCCTTCTTTGCAAGTTCAATTAATGATTCAGAGTTCTTTAGAAATTTTGTGGGGCTTTTTACTTCAGTAAATTCTGTAATCATCAATTAGAAAATGGCAAAGTTATTTTAGAGTTTCCTGTCCTTCAGAACTGTTTTTGTGCTCTTGTCTGGCAGAGTTTGCAGTGCAGCCTGCTCCAGCAGTGACCTACAGAACCATTGGAGGCATCCTGGATTTCTACATCTTCCTGGGGGACACTCCAGAACAAGTGGTCCAGGAGTACCTGCAGGTACCTTGACCTACAAGGATTATGCATTGGATAGATTTTTTTCCAAATGCTTGGGATTTATTTTATAATATTCTTTTCCTCTGGCTGGAGGGGAGACTGTGCTCGAGGCCCAAGAGCTCCAAAATTCATTAATCTGTAATTTACACCATGGTCATCAGGGCTGGAGATGGTCTCTAGAATAATTTGTGTTTTCTTGCTCTTGTCACGAGGACAAATTCCTGTTCATATGGCAATATTATGGGATAGAGAGTGTGCTTACAGGACGTAATATCACTGAGTGTCTTTTGCATTTCTTGAGATCTGCCTTGGTTCCAGTGACACCTTAAGAATGGGCATTGTCCCAAAATAGTAGTATTTATTAAAATAATATATTAAATAAAGTAAATAAAAAATAGGGAAAAATACTGCATTTAGGAGTGGGCTGCTGATTCAGTGTGTGCTATTGGCTTAGATTTGAGAAATGTGGTGATGCCTTTACCGAGACTGCCTACAAACAGAGGCCAAATTGAGGGAATAAGAAGCATTTGTATTTCTGGAAGGGCCCCCAGGCCCATTCAGGGCACACAAAGCCCCCAGGGCTGCACCCAAAATGGGCCCCGGGGCACGGGGTTCACCCTTGGATCCCTTTGGGCCATTTGCACTTTGGGCTCCATCTCCCAATGACAGCCTCAGCAATGAACTCACTGAGCACAAGTTTTCCTCCCCAGCTCCCTTTGGTTTGCATCTCTCAGGCCTGAGGCAGGGAGGGGCCCTCGATTGCCAGGCCTGGAGAGGAATTGTTGTGTCTGCCCAAAATGGGGAAGCAGCAGCTGACCCTGAGTGTGGAGTTTGGAGTCACACACTGGAGAGCTGCAGGGCTACAAATGGGTGGGAAATGGGAAAACTCAAATCCTGAGGCACCCATGGATGCAGGGATAGGGGCTGAGGTGACACAGGGTGTCCAACACCACGTGGGATTTCTGTTTTCCCCCTCGTAGCTCGTGGGATTGCCGACCCTGCCCTCCTACTGGAACCTGGGATTCCAGCTCAGCCGTTATGGTTACACCTCCCTGGATGAGGTGAAGGAAATTGTGGAGAGGAACAGGGCCACTGGAATGCCCTATGTGAGTATGGGCTTTGGGGAGGACACCAGGATCCTACAAGTGCCTTGTTTCCCATTAGTTTGGATTAGGAAACTGGTGCCAAAGATTTCTGTGCATTTTGATGTTAGACCCATTATCCAAAGGTGGGATGGGGGGTGGGATAACTGCAGTTAGATTTATTCAAATACTTTATTGTAATAATATTTTCCTTTATTCTTTCCAACTCTATCCATTTTTCTTCCCTTGAAACTTTTTTTTTTTAAATTGTCCTATGGACTGTTATGGAACCATGTATTGTTCTCAATTAACAGTCAAAGGCAATGTACAGTTAACTTTTGAAATTAGATTTTAGGGGATGTGAACCTGATGCCTTCAACAGAATAAAAATACCCTAATATTAAGCTAATATTTGGGAAGAAAATGGACTAAAATAATCCTTACCGATCACTTTTCATGGAAAAGCCGAACTCCCTTTTTTTTCAGGATGCTCAAGTCATTGATATTGAATATATGGACAAGAGGAAAGATTTTACTTATGACAAGGTGAACTTTAAAGACCTCCCTAATTTTGCATCTTATTTGCATGCCCGTGGACAAAAATATATCATCATATTGGTAAGCATTGAATTATTCCTTTTTATCCTTGTGAACATTTTCTTTTCAGTTATCTATTATTATTATTATTCAGTTATTTATTATTATTCTTTACTTATTCTGTGTAATAATTGCATTTACAGCATGTAATAATGGATTATATCCTGATTAATAGTAACAATAATAATGAATAATATCCTGATTTCTTCTTTTCTCTGTTTCCTAACTTCTTTAGGATCCTGCTATTAGCACCCAAAATCTGTCTGATGGAAGTGTCTATCAAAGCTTCGTCAGGGGAACAGAGAAAAAAGTCTGGGTCAATGAGTCTGATGGAAAAACAACACTGGTTGGGGAGGTAATTGTGGTTTTACACATTTGAATTGCATCTGTTGTCACTGTTCTGGCTTCCTTTAGCTCAAGGAAGCTTATCTACTTGTGGGAGCAAAGTTTGTAAGGTTCTCGTAGACTATGATAATTCTCAACCTTTCTTGGTTGATGTTTATGTTTAAAAAATATTTTTCATTAACTCTACATGAATTTTTTAAAAAAATTTAATTTTTTTTAAGAACAATAGAACTAAAATAGCAATTAAATCACATATGTTCACGTTAACCCTATTTTTTTTTGTTTTTACATTTAATGGTAATGTGAAGGCTCAAGGCACATTTCATCAGCCAGCTCCTTTTTATTTCCAGGGATCTGAAGATCCAGATCCCACATTATCCTTTTAATTTATAATCTTAACTTCTATTGGGAATTTTCTCAGCTGTGTATTGTTTATTGTGAGACTCACAAGAAAAGCACTTGAAAAATTCAAAGTCAAGAAATTTTTACTCTGTGTTCTTCAAGCTCCCATCCAACCTCAGCAGGCCTGTGACCCTAGGAACTCTTCCTAATCTCACTCAAAGTTTCATTCATTATTTTCCTTTGAATATTCCAGGTGTGGCCAGGGGAAACTGTGTTCCCAGACTACACCAACCCTGAGTGCACAAACTGGTGGGGGGACGAGTGCAAATTTTTCTATGACATGGTGCCCTATGATGGAATATGGATTGTGAGTAATTCAGGACTTTTATTTTTGTTACATTGAATTTTTATTGGATTGAAAGTTGTTTTTGCCATCAGAAAGGAGATGTGGAAGAATATCTAATGATTCTTTATAGGATGACAGAATAGATTAGAAGACTTTTTAGGGAAATGTACTTAAAGCAACTTTATTACATCCTGCATCTTTCCTTTCCAGGATATGAATGAAGTGTCCAACTTTGTTCAAGGCTCAAAAAGAGGTTGTGCACAGAATGAATTAAACTACCCTCCTTACACTCCCAGTAAGTCCAGCTACTTCAATCTGAATTTTTAAAAAAATCAAATAAAATGTTAATTGCCTTCAAGAATACAATGTGATTTTGGTGTAGTTCTTATGGGTGGGTTTGGACATTCCTATTGACAGAAAATATTTGTGTGCTTGTATTTGTATACTTCAGGTGTGGTTTATAGAACTGCCTCTTATCTTGTCAAGTAATTACTGGATAATGTCAATGCCTTAATTATGTCTGATTATGCAATGATCCTCTTGCACTGTCAGTAGTTTTTCAGATATTTGCAGAACTAAAATGGAGTTCATAGTTTGTATTAATAATAGATTTAAGTAACCTTTGCCAGCAGGTTGTCAGATGGTGATTCAGGAGTTTAGAGCAGAGTTCCCAGTTCCTTGGATGGGTGTAAATATCACAGGAGTGGAAATATCACAGAGCAAAGATGAACCAAACCAACAGCCAAGAGCAGAATTTTGGTTCTGGAGTAATTAAACTGCCTGAGTGAAAGAATAAAGAGAAAGAAGGGGCTTGGATATCATAAATGTACATTAAAGATGAGAAATATTAATAAAACTGTACCTTACCAGTGCTATTTGCTTTCCTTTCTTCAAGGGATTCTCGACAAACTCATGTATTCCAAGACACTTTGCCTGGATGCAGTGCAGCACTGGGGGAAGCAATATGATGTCCACAACCTTTATGGATATTCCATGGCCATATCCACTAGAAAGTAAGGAATGAATGCTAAAATCCTGCAGGAAGGTTACAGAACAGTACATGACCTGCATTTTCCAAAGCACCAGAAGACTTGAGTGCTAAAGGAACGTGATTCCTGAAAAATTGCTGTGTTAAATTTGAGCCAATTTAGCCAAGGCAAAATCCACAGCCTGGAGTTGGTAGGAAAAGCTACAAATTGTAGCTTTCCAACAACTTTTGTTGTCAGAGCTGTGTAAAGAGATTATTTCAAATTAATATCTTGAGCTCTGCTAAAACACAGCTCCAAAGGGATGACCCCATCCTTGGGATGAATAATTGATGCTAATCAATATAAAATCAGCTTTGTCCAGAATTATCAATGTCTGAGCTGTCTTTTCCTCTGTGTAATTCCAGTCTCATTCCTTTCCAGAGCCATTGAGAAGGTGTTTCCAGGAAAGAGAAGCTTCCTCATCTCGAGGTCTACTTTTGCAGGATCAGGAAAGTTCACAGGACACTGGCTGGGGGACAATGCAGCCACGTGGGACCAAATGAGATGGTCGATCCCTGGAATGCTGGAGTTTAACCTCTTTGGAATGCCTTATGTAGGACATCAGTTCATGCCATCCTTTCAAAACAGAGAACAGATTATCTAGCCAAGCAATCTCTAAATAAACACTCACACTGACACCTCAAAATTAACCCTTTTTAGGAATTTCCTTTGAATATTTCAATTATCGGTTTATTGATTTAGGCTGTTTATTTTGATTTTTTTTGTGGCTGTGGTGACATAAAAGTGGGTAACAAATTTATTATCTTATATATCCCAATCTACCTCTTATTTTAGTAATTTTTAAACACTAGTGAGGGATGTGAAATGATTCCTGGTTTTCTTATAATTTCTAATTAGAGACATCCACTTAGAAGGGACATAGCCAAAATCTTTTTTATGATTTAAATTTGAATGGCTTTGAAGTTTTTTTCCCATTCTGTGCATATGATCACCAAACAGGAAGGTAAAATTTGGAAGAAGCAGAATGATGGGTAATGTTAATGAGGGGTCAGTTTAATTTTTTGGACAGCATAGCTGGATTTGGAAGAGTTACCAATATGTTGTACCTTTCAAGGTGCAGAACACTGTACATCCAACACATTCTGATTTAATTTATTTTTTTTTTTTAAGATTGGAGCAGATATTTGTGGTTTCAGTGATAACACCACAGAAGAACTTTGCAGAAGATGGATGCAAGTGGGAGCATTTTACCCATTTTCCAGGAACCACAACTGTGAGGGTTTTGCTGTAAGTTGTGCTTTCTGTCCAAAACTGCTTTGTGTTACACGACCACATTTCTTTTAATATCACTTCTAATCCTCACTGTCACTGACCAGTTTGAAAACAGAACCTTAAGCTGTCTTTATGAAATTATAGATGGGAGAGGTTAGGTTTCATAAGGGCTGATTGAGAATACAGTTATTTGGCAGCCATTTAATGAATATTGGGTGCTCCTATCACCAAGGAGGATTGAGGTCTGTGTGAATCACCAGGCTGACCCCTGGGAGCTCCTTGGCATGCACCTGACTGCCAGGATGGATCTGGAATAACCCTGATGGACAAGGAGGGACAGGACACCAGGTCACAGCACCAGAAAGGAGAACCCAGTGCAGAGAGCTGCCCCAAGGAACCCCAGCCTCTCTGAAACAGCTTGTCACACATTTACCAAAGTGTTTTTGAGAAACCTGAGAATAATAACAGTGGATGTTTGTTTCCAGCATCAAGACCCAGCTGTGTTTGGGCTCAACTCCTCCCTGGTGAACAGCTCCAAGCATTACCTGAACATCCGCTACACTCTGCTGCCCTACCTGTACACGCTGTTCTACAAAGCTCACACCCAAGGGCACACGGTGGTGAGGCCCCTGGTGCACGAGTGAGTTGGGGACTTTTATAACCAACAACAAAAGTCTGACACATTTCATATGGTTGAGGGGCTTTCTAAACCTCTGTCCTGTGAAAATGCCAGTCGGGATATCTGTAGGCGTCTTCCCAATCGGTGAAACCCCATTTTGGTGTAATCGGGTGATTTTTATATGGCATCCTTTAGTCATGATTGTGGGCAATCAGTACCCTGAAACCTTGGGGGGTTGCTGGTGATATAAATCACAAAAACACCCACAATTTCTGCTCTATCCTTCACGTTTATTCAGGTTCTACTCTGATGAAGCAACGTGGGACATCGACAGGCAGTTCCTGTGGGGCCCTGGGCTGCTGATTTCCCCTGTTCTGGAGCCGGTAGGTTTGGCTGCTTTGGGATCTATCTGGGAATCTTGGCCCATGTTGAGTCACCAGTTCCCTCTCCTTCATTTATTGCTTGCAGTGAGAGATCCCACAGCTTGTTTTTACCCCTGCTGAAGTGGAAAATCTCGCAGTTAAATCCTACTCCTCTTTTCCAGTTTTCTATGGAGTAAAGGATATCTTGTCTGATATTGTGCTTTACCTCCTCTTCACATCATCTCTGAATTTCCTTTGGAGTCAGCTTCTCTGTGGTGCAACAAACAAACAAAAAGATTGTGTCTCATTCTGTGGCAGAATCCTGTAAATAATGATCTTTCCTGCCAGCAACACATTTGCCACGGAGAAACATAAAACATTTGTTAAATACAGAAAGGGAAAGCGAGAATCTGAAAGGTGCCAGCCCCAAAATATATGGAAATAAAGAAGATAGAGAGGTACTCGTGGATAGGATCTGGTTCACTGGGTTTGAAGCATAGTGGCTTTCAGTGAGCTGCCACTTTGCAGAGCAGCAATTCAGTCACACCCCAGCAGCTTTGCAGAAATCGTGCTTGGATTGCCCCTTCCCCCTGTCTGGACACCATCCCAAACACCAGGAAACAGCAAAGCATAGAAATATCAGTGATTTTCTCACAGTGGACTTCAGCTTTATTGAAAAATCGAGTTTATCTGATGAAGTTGAAATATGAAAGTTGTTCCTTAATTCACTTTTAGGGTGTGGAGTCCATTCGTGTGTACCTTCCTGATGCAGAGTGGTATGACTATGACACGGTAAGGAAATGCAGGGGGTATTATGGGATATTACATCATTTTCTAAATGGGAATGTGATGAAATAGGATTGTCAGCCTTGTTTTGGGGACAGAGACGTGAAGGAAAGACTTTGGGGACATTTGGGAGACAAGGCATGAAGGGTGGTGGGATAAGCACAAGAACAGGCACCTCAAGGAAGGGCTCAGATTATGACATTAAATCACAGTGATATTCAATTATTTTATTTTATGTGACCATTAACCTGTAGATATTTACATAACTTAAGCTTTTTTAATAAGGAATAATTTGAAAGAAATGAAACTCAGGATTTAAGAAAACAGTCCCAGCAGTGGGTAATGCAAAATTCCTGTTCTCTTTTCAATCCTTGTCCATAAGGGTGAACCAGTCATAATTAAGAAAACATGGCATGATATACAAACCCCAGCAGAGAAAATGGGGCTGCACCTGAGAGGAGGATACGTTTACCCTACTCAGACACCTAGCAACACCACAGAGGCAAGGTAGGATCCCAAAGGGAACACTTAAAACACTTTTTTTTTTTCCCCCCATAATGGAGCAGAAGACTTCTAGGTTACAAATAACAGCAGCTTGTTGTATTTAGGATTTTCACCTTGAAATGTGGGAATACCTGTGAGCCAAACCTCACTTCCACACCTTCAGTGATGAATTATTTGCATAGAAATTTGTAAGCTCACTGGGTATTTCAATCCATTTGCATGAAAATGAAAGGAAACCAAGGATTAAACTTAATTAAAGCAATTCTCCAAGGGTTGTGACCCTGCTGGGTGTTTCACTCTTACATAAATGTGGAGGATGATCAAGAGTGTTTAGATGTTTGTT
Organism: Aegithalos caudatus; assembly: GCA_013389925.1. Classification (NCBI taxonomy): domain Eukaryota; kingdom Metazoa; phylum Chordata; class Aves; order Passeriformes; family Aegithalidae; genus Aegithalos; species Aegithalos caudatus. Next base: position 254,130 of record WEIU01021979.1, read on the forward strand.
ACACACAAATAAATCTCTTTCCACAGCCGAAAGAATCCAATGGGACTCATAATTGCCCTGGATACCAAGAATGAAGCTTCTGGGGATTTGTTCTGGGATGATGGAGAATCTACAGGTGAGCAGCCACCAACAGTGAAATAAATATGATTAACAAAGATTTAACATGCTCCATTTTCAATGTTCCAGCTGAGGAGAAGACAATGTAACACACTGCTGCTACTTGCTCATAAATCAAATGGTTTTCATCACTTTTAAGTAGAAAACTGTGGCTGTTATTAATGTAAGATAGAAGTCACAGCTTAATTCGACACAAGTAAAGCAAAAAGACACAAGGCTCTACTTTAGGGTCAAACCTCAGGTTTTCAGGAGAAATCTTTAGATGCCCAGGAGCTGGCAGGGTTTTCCCATGGAGTTTAGGCAAACCCCTGCCCATCCAGGGAGGTATCTGAGCATCAACATTGGAAAACTTCACACATTCCACCTGTACAACTCCTTTTTCTTGTAGGCTATACCAATCATACCTCCCAGGAAAACTCCCAAGCCTCTGCTTTTTGGAATTTAGTGAAAGCTGGGGACACTTCTAAGAAATAGAGCAGTGATTCAGCTGATTACTGCTGCCATAAATCCAGCAGGCCTTGGGTGGCTGCTGTGCATGGGGGTGACAGCTCCATGTGCTCCTCCAGCCTAAAATAACAAAGCCATTACTGCCCTCACTGCTGCTGCCAAACAGAGAAATAAAACATTTCATCATTTTATGGCCTGCCCAAAACTTACAGGTTGCAGTTTTACAGGGGAACCATTTGCAATTTGCCTGTGGTGACAGGATTTGTGGTTTTGTATGTGTGGAAAAAAAAAAAGCCAGATTGCCCATGCTTCATATTTCTTTTTCGTGGTCATGTGTTATTTCCTCTCTTATGGTTCCATGGCATTTATCATTGTTATTATCATCATCACCATTATTTTTGTATGAAGAATCCTTGTTTAGGTTATGTTAAAGGATTAGCTTTGATCAAAACTCCTATATTGAAGACAAACTGAAAAGAAATAACAGTAGAATAAAAAATTACCACATTTTGAAAGAGCTGATTTCAATGAACTTTGTGGGAAAAAAACAGATCTCCTGGGAGACTGGCCAAAGGAAAAAGAAAAAGGGACATTTCAATTCCTCAAAGAAACATTAGTAAATATTTGAGTTGCTTGGTGCACCTTTGAACGTAGTCCTGATACTTAAGAGTTTATTGGTCTCTAGCAGTGGCACAGCCTTACTTTAATTTTATTCTTTTCTGCACTCCAAATGTAACTTCTTTCTTTTGCTTTTAGGTACAATTGAGAATAAAGCCTACATTTACTATGAGTTTAAAGTTTCCAGTGTAAGTATTTGATTTTAAGCGATCTTATTTTCATTTCTGATTTTTATCCAGTATCTTTCAAGAGCATTCTTTTCTCTATTCTCCTGTAAGATTTGCTGGAAAACAAAACATTTGCCAAAGCCAAGAGGGATCATGTTCAAAATACTCTCATTTAACTGGGATGAAATCTGTTGGGTGTTTTTCTCCCAGTTAATACAAATATCTATATAGCTCCTGTTTCCTTCCACATAAACTCAGCAGCAAAGGTCCTCATAATAAACTCAGAGTCAAAAAGGAGTGTTTGTGATTCTCTAAATCGTGGCACTGTAAAAATATATATTTTTATACTGTGAAAATACAGCTGAAAGTCTCCAAAGACGGAGGGAGACCCACACCTTGCCTGAACCCTCAGAAACTACAACAGTTTCATTGTGTTATTTGAAGCTGAAAGTGCTTCTGCAGGGTTAATTGGCATCAGGGTGGAGTCCTGATAGTGTTTCTATCCAATATTGGCAGTAAATATCACATAACAAGGAATGCAAATAGCATGATAACATATTATTTCCACAATAATAACGATTATAATAATAGTATTAATATCAGCTAAAGGTATTCATTCCTTTGCCATGATGCAGGAGCATAAACCAAGTGAGAGAACGCAGAGGAACACGAGTGAAGCACATGCTGTAGTAAATTTTTAAATCATAATTATTCATGGAATCATTTGTAGATAAGGCACCCCAGCTGCTGTTGGAGTTTGAAACCCCCCAGCCAAATCATGACTCAACTGTGATGACATTTGAATTAACAATTAACCTCAATGCTCCCATGGAGGGGCAATAAGGAAGTTCCACCCACGTGTGACAGCTGTGGTGTAGTTCCTCTGCTTGGACTCTTAATCTAAAAATAATTAATGACATGGAATGGGAAGTGGTGGGTTTTCTTTTGGTTTTTGGTTTTGTTTTTTTTTTAATATCAAGAGAAATGAGAACCTTTGGTTGTTGAGATCCCAGACAGGTGGGGTTTATCTGCCCTGTCACAGACCTGCCCTAGCCTTTCTTGATTTCCCAAGCAAGGGAAAAAAAAAAAAGAAAAAAAACCTGAAATTCAACTCTGAAGATTGCTTTATACATGGTAGAAAAGCTTTGTTGTGATAACAGCAAGCAGAGCTATAATTAATATGTGTGGAAAAAGATACTGGTTTATTTATGCTACAATGTGAAAGTCTTCCTAGAAAAAAAGATTGTTAAATCAGAAGGATTTTTAAAATAAGATCTTTAAGGATCTTTAAAATAAGAATATGACCACTATATTATTTTTCAGAATACTCTAGAAATGACGGCTACACACAGCAATTACCCTGATCCAAACAACCTGAAATTTGAGGAAATCAAGATATTGGGATTGTCCCAGGAAATAGCATCAGTTTCTGTGTCTCAGAACAATGTTGTGCAAGCTGATGTCTCTAATATCACCTATGATCCTGGGAGAAAGGTAAAGCAATAAATGGAAAGTAAACATATTTAAAATTGCATCAACTTTATTTTATGTATTGCAAAGGACACTACCCAGTGCCAATGTTGTTTCAATGAAATACAATGTGAATTTTATTACAGAATAAAAGTACAATTGCATTCCACTCTGCTGCATAAAAGTGCTTCTAAGTTATGCTCGCAGTGCAGCAGACAGCTTATTTCATGTATTTATTCCTTTTTGCTTCCAAGGAAGCTGTGGGATTAACTCCATGTTTTTAGAGTCCTAATTCTCCAGATTTTATCTGTAAAAATATCAGTTGTGTGTGCTTGTAAAAGTGAGACTGTATCAAATCTTACAATTTTGTGAATTTTCAGGTTTTGAGTGTATTATTCTTAAGGACCAGCACCTCTTCTGACTGAAGGAAATCTGGATGGGATGTGGCAATTAACAACTCTTTATTTCATATTTATAAGGTTGCTGTTATAAGTGGACTTCAGCTTGAACTGGGAAAATCTTACACAATCAAATGGACTCTACAAACGAATGTCAATGAAAGATTTGATTGTCATCCCAACCCTGATGCAACAAAAGAAAAATGTGAACAACTTGGCTGTACCTGGGAAGTAAGTCATTATTTTTTAAAACTAATTTGACTTAAAAAAAAAAAAAAAAAAAATTCCAGAATAGGTTTTCCTTTGTGGTTGTTACAGAATAAAAAGTGGTCTGGGAGATTTGTCAGGTTTAAATAAAATAGGTGCACAGGCCTCAGCTGGCCTGTACTGATGGATTTTTCTTTACTTCAGTAGCTGACAACCATTTAAATACTACCAAATTATATCAGGAGTTGAGGAAAAATGAAGTATTTTTTGAAAGACTAACAGAAATGATGCTAGAGTTATGAAAAAATAGAAGAACATCTTCAGCTGCCCCTTCTGCCTCCGAGGCACCGTGGCCTGCAAGGCTCAGCCCCTTTGTGTCACCTTCAGGGTCACTCAGGGACATTTAAACTCAAATTAACTCCTCTGGATCTCAGTTTGAGAGGAAATCCTTGAATTCCTCAAAAATCTTGATTCATTTGTAATCTTGTTTATGTCTACATCAAGGAGCTATTTCTAAATCTTAATCTCTGACACGAAGTTCTTTTAAAACATGGGTTTATGTATTAATATTAATTATTATTAATTAACATGTGAGAGCAACGTGGCCTGGCAGGGTTGAACTTCAGAGGGTGCCTCCAATTAAGTTATTCCCTGTTCTTCTAAATCTAAAATGCCCATATTTTGGGCCTTTCCTATCTTTCCTATGGGAATGAATTCCAAAATTCTGAGCTGGCTGCTCCTGCACCAGCTGAAGCAGTTGATGAACTGCTCTGGTTTTGTTGAACAGCTAAAAGAATTATTTGTAATTTTGGACACTTGGAAACATCAGGAGATCTCAGATGCATAAGATGTTATTTTCACTGGATATATTAAGGATAATTTGTGTGAATAAAGCCAGTGGAAAGATCTGCTCTGATGTTGCCTGAGTATGAAATGGGTTTTGGGCACATCTCCTTGAAGGCAGCCAGAGAGCAAAGGGATTAAAAGGGACGAAGCTTTAGGAATTTCCACAGGCCAAGATTAAACCACACTGAGGGATTGATCTGAAGATCACAGAGATGGGGAAATTAAATCCATCTTCATTGCATGAGGATTCAGTTTCCTGGCTGAACTATTTGTACAGCCTTCACTGGATGCCTTTATTACACCTGAGTCAGTGTAGAGATCATTCTGTATTATTTCTTTATTCAGGATTCCATTAATTTCACCCCCACCCAAATTCTACATTTGATACAGATCTGATAAAAACAGGATTCCATGCTAATAAATAACAAAAAAAAAAACCAAACCCAGCTGACTTGCTAACCTGAAACTCCTTTCTGTTTGCACCAGGTCTCAGCAAATCCAGATATGCCTTCCTGCTATTACAGCTCCGACAATCCTTACTCCATAGAGAATGTCACTTATTCCTCCACTGGAATCGTGGCCAACCTCAAACTGGACAGCTCCATGGTCAGAGCTGACGATCCTTACACAACCCCCATCAGCACCCTGCGCCTGGAGGTGAAATATCATCTCAACCACATGCTGCAGTTTAAGGTAATGCCATCCCACAATTCCCCTGATGTTTTATTTATGGATATTCAAAGGGTTTTTTATAGCCAAATTTATGTTTCGCAGACAGAGGCAGCCTGGTGTAAATATGTTTCTCCTTCTAACCAATTATTATTGCTCTTAGCTTGCATCTCTTTTTTTCATCCTAGAATCCTAGCACTCAATTTTAGAGAGAAATTACATGAATCAAAGGTATAATGTCAGTGTATGTGTGTAATGTCAACCAGGAACTTTGAAACTGAAAATATTTTGTTAATATGCAGGTAAAATTATCTGTAAGTGCTCTCTGACTCTGCAGTTTATTTTAACATCCATCATTGCCCTTCTATTTTAAATTTTTCCATGTACTGTTTAACTGTAATTTTTGTCATGTTTTTCATAATATTGAGCTAAGTGGTCAGACATCAAAAACTAACTTCTATCAGCTTTCAAAATACAGAAAACTTGAAAAAGAATCCTAGAAGTTGATTAAAAGATGAAGCAGAAAATTATCGATCACCCTTGCAAAGTATACACATATATTTCAAATATAAGTATACACTTTAAATTCATGTAGATAATTAGACAAGCCATTCCTGATCCAAAATAAGTCTTTGAGGTTCGTTGGCTGGGATTCTTTTCCCCTCTGTGAAAGAACCGGATCAAGAATACGCATTTGAAACAAAATACCACCGCAAGCGTTTTAAAATCTACCTCGGATTCAGATTGCCAACAACTGACTCTGTTTAAATAAAGTGATTTCTTCCCCACAGATCTATGACTATCAGAACCCACGGTACGAGGTCCCAGTGCCCCTGAACCTCCCCAGCTCCCCCCAGAGCTCCAGCCAGGACCGGCTCTACGAGGTCACGCTCCAGACCAAACCCTTTGGGATCCAAGTGCGCCGCAGGAGCACGGGCACGGTCATGTGAGCCACTGACACTTTTTGTTACTTAAATTCACGTATTTTTGTAGCTTTTTTTCATGCCAAACCTTCTCTCTGTGTGCGTGTCTGAGTGAAGAACGCTGGCGGCTCTGAAGGCTGTGCCTTGTGCGCTTCCCAAGGTTCTGGGAGGGAAAATTTATTTTTTATGGTTCCTAAAATATTCCTTAGGTGACTACAGCGTTCCTTAGGTGACTACAGCACTGCTCTTTAAGGATTGGCCATTTGGGTCAGTTCTGGGGCATGGTTAGGGGGAAAAAAAATCAAAGGAAGTGGTGTCCCAGCTAACTTGAGATGGGCTTTGGAAACAGGACAGCTGAATCTGGCAAGAGCTTCATTTTTTCCTTGATTAAGTCAGAGTTAGGAAACAGAGAGCAGCTGAGTGTGTTATGGTTTTTATTCAAAAAAGTTTGGGTTTTTTTTTTGTTTTTGTTTTTTTTTTAAGTACTCAAAACTTAATTGCAAGTTGGGTTCCCTTTTGCCAACCTGAATAACAATTCAACCTGCAATTGAAGCTCCTGGAACAATGAAATTCCCTGGCAGAGCCCACCAGGCTGCAGTTTGATTTCTAACTGGAAAGATGCTGATTTGTAATGAATGTGACCTGTGAACGCAATTTGAGTGTAATCTGCACAGAAAGTTCAGTGAACTGTAAAAAGCACTTTATTTACTATATTCCATGTGGCTCCAGTGCTCGGTCTGAGAGGAAAATAGGATTGCAGTGTCCTGAAATGCATTTTCTCACTAAATTGCCAAAATACGACACAACTTGCAGTGCATGATGCCTGTAGGATTCCTCTCTGAGAGACAGAGAGAACTTTGTGCCCCTAAACTCCTCAGCAATTCTCAGACACCCTCATTTCATGTGCTTTAAGTTTCCTTGATAACCACAACAGTTTTAGTCCATTTTTACTGAAGAGTGAGATTTCCAGAGAAAAAAGATTGGCCCAATGAAAAAGTGTCTGCAGAAATACAGTCCTGAGGATGCTCTATTCTTATTTTCCCTTTCCTCTTCCCACTTCAGCTGGAATTCAGCCCTGCCCACCTTCACCTTCAGTGACATGTTCATTCAGATTTCCACCCGCCTGGCATCCCAGTACATCTATGGGTTTGGGGAAACTGAGCACCCCACATTCCGACACAACATGAGCTGGCACACCTGGGGAATGTTCACCAGGGACCAACCTCCAACTGTAAGTAGGCAAAGAAGAAGAAATTCTGGCTTTTTTGAACCAATGAGTGCAGAAATGTTCAGCACAACTTTAAAATTCAGTGGTTGTCTGGTGGTACTGGGCATTGGCTCTGACCACATTTATCACAGTTTACAATTTAGATGGTGTCTCCATGGCAAAGGTCTTCTGTAAACTTATTTGTGACCTACAAGAACAATGTGAGGAGCTCAGGCACTCAGTCAGATGTTGGAAGGTGACAGATTGTTTAGGAGTAACAGCACGTTCCTCCTTTTTTTATTCTTCTCATCTCATTTCGAAAATTAGGCATGAGTCAGAACAATTCCTGTTGCTTGGGGATTAATTTAGTACTTACACAGGTAAATCAGAAATCTTATCTCTGTTTATTTGTCTTATTTCCTACAAGATTGCAAATTTCCAATTATCAGGGAATGGCCAATGAAATAGCAGCAGCTATTATATTAGCTATAGCTCTAACTTCCAGTTCAGTCCAGAACACATTTTGAGAAAATTAAATATAATGTCACCAGCACCTCCTGAGCATGTAGACACCTGGTTCTGTTTGCAAAGAAGGGAAAGTTTTGTCCTGAGGAAGCACCTTCTCATTAGTGAAATTTAAGTGCAGCAGTACCTTTGCTTTCCTTCCTGCCCAAGCTGTCTGCACAAGCCTGACAAATTGTGAGGTTCAAAGTGACCTTCTGCAGATCTGTTCTGTGGTTAGGTAGGGCTTAGGTGTATCAATTTAAAGTTTATTGGCTATGTTTAGCACTTGTTTCATCTTATATTAAATTTATTACTAAATGTTATAATGTTATTGGAAGCATGCTCCAATTGTTTCCCTGGTAAAATGTATTTTATTTCATTTGCAGTACAAGCTGAATTCCTATGGTTTTCACCCATATTATATGGCTCTTGAAGAAGATGGCAATGCCCATGGAGTTCTCTTGCTTAACAGCAATGCGATGGGTAAGAAAACCTTCACTTCATTTCATAAAATCATGGAATTATCCGGGCTGGAAGGTTCCACCCCCCTGCAAGGACATCTTCCACTATCTCAGGCTGCTCCAACCTGGCCTTGGGCGCTTCCAGGGATCCAGGGGCAGCCACAGCTTCTCTGGGCAGCCTCAGAGCCTCAACCCCCTCACAAGGAACAATTTCTCCCCAGTATCCCATCTAAGCCCTTTCTCTGTCCGTTTGAAGCCATTCCCCCTTGTCCTGTCCCTCCGGACCTTTGTATGTTGTCTCTCTCCACCCTCCTCCACGTGTTCCGTTTCCAGTCAGTGTTTTGCACTGGTGGCAAACCCTTTCTCACCTCCTTCCCTCCCCTTCCAGATGTGACATTCCAGCCCACCCCTGCCCTGACCTACCGCACCATCGGAGGGATCCTCGACTTCTACATGGTTTTGGGCCCGACTCCCGAACTCGTGACTCAGGAATACACTGAAGTAGGAGCCTGACTAAGGCTGGGCTTTGCTGGGTTGGTTTGGCTCCTCTTGCCCTCCTCACCCACAAGCATCCTTCCCTGTTTTCAGATAATTGGGCGCCCAGTCATGCCAGCCTACTGGTCCTTGGGATTCCAGCTGTGCCGCTACGGATACGCCAACGACTCCGAGGTCGCCCAGCTCGTGGAGGAAATGAAGGCTGCTCAGATTCCCTACGTACGTTGGGAGCAAATAACATTTGAGCTTTTGGCTTCGTGGCATTGACTAAATCCACTTAGACACTACTGCAGTAACCAACCACAAAACCCCCACTGTGGTAGAGAAGAGCAGGTTTTGTGCCACAGACTCTGGGCTGTGTTAAAAGCTGCTTAATTTTCTTCGTTATGCACACCTAAGAATGACAGGAAGGAGCAGTGATTGAGAAAAACCAGCAGGGGAAAAAAAATGAAGCAGTATAACTTAATTGCTGTAACACTCTGTGTCAAGTCAGCTGTGATTTGGCCCAGGTTGTCGTTGGAATAGTAGCAATAGCACCTAGGTCTAACAAAACTATGTTATAAATTGCATTTGGCTTCATTTAAAATATAATAATATCAATGTTTCAATCGAGAACAACTATTTCCATTGTTTCCTTATAGCTATGGAAATACAGGTGCAATTTCTGTGTGCATACATATGGACAAATCCATTTTTTTCCTCTGTTTTGTATCAGTTTCTCCCCTCAGTTTTGATGCAGCAGTGAAAGGTTTATTTTGGTTTGGACCTGCTCATAGATTATGTAATATTCATTTAACAATTTCAGCCTGACGTTACCACTGCTTCTAATTTTACACATCAAAACTTCCATATTTCCCTTATTTTGGCTAATTTTCAATATTTAGCAAAAAAGGGGATAACATTTAAAATTAATTGTTGGTTTGTTTTGGGTTTTTTTTGTTTGTTTGTTTTTTTGAACTGCAGGATGTCCAATATACAGATATTGACTACATGGACAGGAACCTGGACTTCACCCTTTCCCCACGTTTTGCTGGATTACCAGCTCTGGTCAACAAAATCAAATCAGAAGGAATGAGATTTATCATTATCCTGGTCAGTTTGGAATATTGCTTTTAAATTCTAATGTAGTAACGCAAAATGGAGAATATATTCAAGGTGAGTTTTGAGCCTAAGGGTGAAAGTGTTTCTAATTGTAGGATCCAGGCATTTCTGGGAATGAAACCAATTATCCTGCCTTCGACAGAGGTGTGACCGATGATGTCTTCGTGCAATGGCCTAATAGCAAAGACATTTTATATTCCAAGGTACTGTCCAGGGAAGGGTATTTAAACCTGTGTGGTGTTGATGCTCAGTTTGTATTTAGTGTGATTTGATTATTTGAAATATTCCTTGTCCTGTTAGGTCTGGTCGTTTCTTCCCAATGTCACAATCAATGAGTCACTACCCCATGAAGAACAAGTAGAGGTAAGTACTGACATGGTTTATTTCTGGACTTGTATAGAAATATTAATCAATTAAAACAGCAGCAAACTCATTGATAAATCTGATGACAGGAGTAAGCTGCAGAAACTGGTTTAAGCCTTCCTAAAAGCCAAAAAACTTAGTGAACAAGCAATTTTTTTTTTCTTTTATATTTTTTTAATTCCAGAATTTTAACTATGGAATACCTTCAGTGTCCTTACCTGTCTTGTTTTCCTTCTGTTTTTACAGAACTATGTATCACACTGCGCTTTCCCAGACTTCTTCCGCAATTCCACAGTGGAGTGGTGGAAGAGGGAAATCCTGGAAGTCCATGACAATCCTGACCCCTCAAAAAGCCTCAAGTTTGATGGCCTGTGGACTGTAAGTGTGGAAATGCATCAGATTTCTGGATCTTTCTCTGCCTGACGCTGGTAGAGAGGGCCCCAATTCCTAGTTCCCAGTATCTGCACTGCCCTGGCGGAAGTATCCCATGCTAAATTCCCATTAAGAAAATGTTGGTTCTTGATGATCTTGGAGGTTGTTCCCTTGAAACAAAAAACTGCTGAGTCACAGAATAGTCTGGGTTGGGAGAGATCTTAAAAATCTTTTATTCCCATGCTCTGCCATGGGCAGGGACACCTTCCACTGTCCCAGGCTGCTCCAAGCCCTGTCCAACCTGGCCTTGGAGAGATCCAGGGGCGGCCACAGCTTCTCTGGACACCCTGTGCCAGGGCCTGCCCACCCTCATAGGGAACAACTCCTTCCCAGTATCCCATCTAAAATTGCCCTCCTTCACCTCAAGGCCATCCCCCTTTTTCTGTCACTCCATATCCTCATGAAAAATCCTTTTCCTGCTTTTTTGTTAGCCCTTTTATGGAACACAGGATGTCCAACTGAGACTGCAGCTGCAGGGGGCTCCTGAGGAGCCCTGCAACGCTGCTTGTGTGTCATTCAGAATTTGTGGTGTTCTGTAGCAAACTAAGGGGTTTTGCCCTGTGTTTTTAGGACATGAATGAACCAGCAGCTTTTATGAATGGCGCCATGGGTGGCTGCAGGAACAACCTCCTAAACAACCCCCCCTACATGCCTCGTAAGTCTGATCCCTCCTTAAAACAGTTTGAGGTTTTTCTGGTTCCTACATGAATTCTTACCTGGTATATGGGGCATAAAAGCCAAAATTAAGATGGGTTTCTAAACCCACAGCTCCTCACTGAACGTGGCCCTTTATTCCTGAGATTATGGGCACACTGCAAGCCCAGATATTTCAGCAGGAGCTGTGCAGCACTTTGCAAAAATAAAATTCTTTCCAGCTCCTTGCTGCATATGGATCCCTGTTTTGTTTCTAAGTGCTTTGCTTGAGGCATGGCAGAGAACTGAGCTCTGTTTTGCAGTTTTCTCAGATGAATAATGCAATTAATTAAATATTTAGAAAATATCCATGTGTCTCCTCTCGTTACCATTTATGTGAGCAGTCAAATGCTTGAAATGCTTCACTTTCTTAGCTCAGCTTTCCTGAAGTACTGCTGTAAAGCAGTACTAATTAGGAATTATTTATTAATGGTTTATTAGCATACTCTGACTGCTTACTGTTGTATTCAGGTTTCATGAGGGGTTTCTCAAGAATTTCCAGGAAATTAATATTCAAACACAGATCACACTCCCACCACACCCATTTTTCTGTTTGTGTGGTTAGTGTGACAGTGTTTAAAAATATTTGAGATTTTCTGATATACTCTGTTTATTCTTTGAGCCTCTGTAATAAAAGGGTTTGTAACTTAACTATTAAAACATTCCCAGACCCAGATACCTGCATAGGAATATTGTAAACATTTCGGGAATGCTATTTTTATAATTACAAATAAATAAGCAACAGTATAAAGAGACTGCCTAACAGATTATAAAAATTAAGAAAAAACATCTCAAGTGACTAATACATGCTTTTTATTCCAAACAAATATCCTTCTTCTCTTCCCACAAGATTTGGGATATAGGTCAACAGGATTAATCCACAAAACTCCATGCATGGAAGGTCAGCACTACCTGCCAGACGGGACCCCGGCCAGACACTTTGATGTGCACAGCCTTTATGGATGGTCCCAAGCCAGACCCAGCCTGGAGTAAGTGCTTATTTCATATTCCATGTTGCCTCCAAAACACATCCCAAAAGGATAATCCGTGTCAGCATCCCCAAAGCCAAAACTTCCATTGGTTAATTTAAGATGCCTGAGCCATCTTTCTCTTTGCTCTGACCAATCTGGTTTTTCAATCCAGCTCTGAGAGGAGTTGGATGCTCCTGGAGTTATTCCAGCCAGGGATGTCCCCTGTGGTTCAGGGAGGGTGGTGGGAGCAGAGCTGCAGGAGAAGGTGAGGGGGGTCTGTGCAGGGCTGAGCTGAGGCTGTGCTTCCATGGCTCCACTGCAATAAATCCCTTCTGCACATAACTACTGTAATTAAAATATCACCTACCCATTGTTTCTGGGTGCTGCTGGGCTTGCCTGGTCTGCTCTGCTTTCCCTCACACTTCACACCCAGTGAGGGAAAATGAAGTTTTCAATCTTGTGAATTTCAGAAGGGCCCAATCATGTTCTCTATTTAAAATGAACTGAAAAGGGGGAATGGTGACTTTTAAAATGCAAAGTGTGAGCGCAAAGCTTTACTTTGAAGCATTTCTTTTCTCAGTTCCAAGGCCATTATCTGTCCCTCTGAATTGTCCCCAGCCTGCTTTAGATAACCCAGCCTGATCTAATGATAACAGAGCTGGGTTCTTTCATTTACAATTCACCCAGTGAGCAAGGCACAGATTTTCTGTACACATCTTAACCTTAAAGCCCTTGGTGACTTTGATATTACCATAAAGGGAGAAAATATCAGGGCAGTTTGGATTTGGGAGAGGATGCTCTGTTGGCAGCCCTGCCAGTCAAGGCAGGGTGAAATTGCTGACAGGACAGGAGGGAATGCCTGATCCCTGTGCTGTCAGCCCAGTCTGATGGCATCTGGGCATCACAAAATGTGCTGGGTTGGGCCTTGGCTGAGCTCCAGGTGCCCATCAAAGCTCCTCCAGCTCTCCCCTCCTGAGCTGGGAAGAGGAGAGAAAGTATAAAGGAAGATTCATGGATTGAGACAAGGACAGGGAGCAGCCACTCAACAATGACTGTCTCAGGCAAAACAGCTCAGTTAGGGAAATCAGTTCAACTTACAATCAAATCAGAGAGGATAATGACAATTAAATCCAAATCTTAATTCCCCCAAGTCTTCCCTTTTTAACTAACTCATTCCCTATTTTCTCCCTGCTCCCCAGCTGGGGCAGGACGTGGAGCAGGGGTTGCAGTCAGTCCATCTCATGCTGTCTCTGCTGCTCTTTCCTCCCATCTCCCTTTCCCTCCTCCTCTCTCCAGGGCTCCACAGCTCCCTGCCAGGATCCAGCTCCAGCTCAGGCATCCCAAGGGATCAGAGCTTCCTTTGGGCTTCCCCCTGCTCAGTGTGGGCTCCTCCAGAGGCTGCAGGGGGATCGGTGTCCCTCTGCTGCAGGGAAACGCCAGCCCCAGAGCCTGGAGCATCTCCTTCCCCTTCTGCACTGACTGTGCAGGGCTGCTGCTCCCACACATCCTCATCCTTCTCTGCAGCTCCAGTTGCTGTTGGGAGCCACATTTTCCATTTCTTATTCCTATAATCCCAAAGTCACTCAGTGCTCCCGTTGGGCTCAGCCAGGGGCAGGTCCCTCTGTCAGAAAGGAGGAAGCTTCACAAGTTTCTCACTTGGAGCCACCCCTGCCAAAACCTTGCTGTGCAAACCCAAGAATTTGACATGAAAAGGAATATTTCCATAGTTTCTGTGCTTTAAGTATGAACTGAAATATTCTCCTCTCTTTTGCGAGGCACTGCAGCAGAAATCACTACAGTAAATCTCACAGCTCGCACAGATATTCTCACACTGGAAATTTATAGCAAATGTTATCTACAAAATATAGATCTACATATATTTCGCTCCCAAACTTTTATTTTTTGGCAGTAACTGAAGGGCTACTTGTGAAACTGAAGAAATGCAATAATTTATTTTGATACTAAACCATCCAAACAGAAAGATTATTTGCACACAAAACTCACAAAAGGCTGTAACTGAAAAGTGCACGTCATTGTTTTATGCAACCTGGTGTCATTTCAGTTCTCCATCCATTAGACACAGAAACTTTGGGATATTGCCTTGATGCTGTTCTTCTGTAATGAGGTTTTTTTTTTTTGCATAGCCAGATTCCTTATTAGTGAATACAGGAACTGTTTGGAGGTAAATTCAGCCTTTGTGACATGAATAATTGTTTTTCACAGGCAGAGCTGTGGAGCTGCAGGCCTGAGCCTCCAGCCACAGAACACTCAGGTCCAGCTCATCCCTGAGCAGCTCTACACGTGGCATCTGCTGTCTTCATTTTTGAAATTTTAGCTGCCATTTTCCCAAGCATTATTGACACAGGGAAAGCAAGCAGAGAATTAAAGCATTGGACAATATATTACTAAGGAATAAAGAATCCTAGAAAAGTTGCTGTTTGTCTTGGAGGAAATAATTGTGGCACATTAGTCTGCTTTAACTGCAGCGGTAATTTAAGTGACTTTGCTGTAATTATGGTGTCACTAAAGCTGCAAATCCTATAGAAAAATAAGCAAACAGTGCCTTATTGAAGCAGCAGTTTAGGCAATTATGGTGGTGCTCACATTGGAGAGCAGTGGGATTTAATCAGGGTGATTTTCTCACTAATATTCACATTGATGTCCTGTCACCTTGGTCTTTTGGAAAGGACTACAATTCCCTGGCTTTTTTTTTTTTTTTAATTCCAGCAACTTTTAGTCAACTAAACTTATCCTGTGAGGTCCAACATTCCTGCTACCTCTGTTTTCACTCTTGTGATCCTTTTGGTTTGATTGTTGCTAAATTATTTCCAGCTGTTCCTTCAAGTTTTCAGGTACTTTAAGAAAGGAATGACATTCCCTCACACACATTGTGGAGCCCTTAGAAAATGGGCTTAGAAAAGTTTTGCTACATTCCTATTTTCCCACAGAGGAGTTAGCCTGAGCTGGAAAACTCCTTTTTCATTCCTGCTTGTCTGCCAGTTCTCTTTGCAGCTACAGGTTGGCCAGCTTTGCTGGGATTGTATCTGGATCATATTGAATTGCCATAAAAAACACGAGTGGATTGGATGTAGACAATGTAGCCCTTCACTATAATAATATAAACCCATATATTTCTTTTCAGGGATGCCTTAAGTTTTAGCTTTCATGTTTTTCAGATTCTGTGCTGCCTAGGTGTGTAGTGTGAGCCTCATATTAAGTGTCAGTGAGCTCTTCACAGAGCAGGGAGAGAAAACAAGTCCTTTTCCAGATGGAGACCAAAGACAACTGTTACAAGTTTTCAGGCCCAGAAGTATAAACAACGGGGGGCTGAAGAGAGGAACAAGGATGGGACTTTATAATCTGAACCTGTAATTGGACAATTAAACTCCAATGTGCAAATGGACCAAAACTTATAAAAGTGTGAGACCTCGTGACTGTTTGTCCATTTTGGGTCCACTTTGTGACCATTTTGGGTCCACCCAGGGTGCAGCCCTGCCCAGGCTCTCCTGTCCTGCCCAAGGTGGATCCTTAATAGCCTTTCAGTAAATCTCTGCTTTATTCTCCAGCTCTGTCCAGTCTCTGTCCCAGCTCAGCCTTCCTAAGGCATCACAGAGGCTCTTCTGTGATACATTCTCATGCAGAATTTCTCCTGTAAGGGTTTGTGTGTCTGTTCCCAACAGGGCCCTGCACGGAGCCACCAAGGAGCGCGGGATCGTCATCACCCGCTCCACGTACCCCAGCAGTGGGAAATGGGTCGGGCACTGGCTGGGGGACAACACGGCAGCCTGGGACCAGCTGCACAAATCTATCATTGGTACGTGGCAGGAAAAGTTCCTGGGATCACTGAATCGTGGTTTGGGTTGTTGGGAGGGAGCTTAAAGCCCAGCCAGTTCTGCTCCTGCCATGGCAGGGACACCTTCCACATACCAGGTTCCTCCAAGAGTTACCCAACCTGGCTTTGCTTCTCCTTCACCTCCTTGCTTCTGGTATTCCTGTGGTTTTTAGCAGAAAAAAAAATGGTTCAGCGACCAGAATTTCTGGTCAATTCCTTTTTTACTTTTTCATCTTACTTTCTTCTGTACGAGATGCTGGGAATTCCTTTAATTCCCTTGGGACCAGACCCCTCCATGCCCTGTGTCCTGGCACTCATCTTTCTTCTTTGCTCCTGCCCACCTACATCCCATCTCCTTCTGCAGCAGGAAAACATGACACATTAAGAAATTGTGGGGCTTGTATCTATTCTCCTCTTTTCTGACTCAGTAACGTGATAAATATTGTCTATGTAACCATAATGTAAAAAAAACCACATCCAGTGACTCCAATTTCTTTCTCTTTTCAGGCATGATGGAGTTCAGTCTCTTTGGAATCTCTTATGTAAGCTAATGAGTTATTAACTTATATTTAATTACTGTGATGTTGTACACGATAATACAGTTTTCCATTTGGTTTGTTCTGAAAATTTCAGACAGGGGCTGATATCTGTGGCTTCTTCAAAGACTCAGAGTATGAGCTGTGTACCCGCTGGATGCAGCTGGGTGCATTCTACCCCTACTCCAGGAATCACAATGAGAAGGGAACAAAGGTGAGTTGCAGTTTTTTAGGTAGTTCTTAGCACCTGGGCCTTTGCAGCAAACAGGCAAAAACTAGCCAGAACAATGCACAATTGCCCTGGCTCAAAAAGAGGCACATTCCAAATAAAATGGAGAAGAAAAGAACACTTTTGGCTCTCTGTCAAATGAAGATTGTCATTTCTGTGCTGGCTCTGTTGTGAGCCTCCCCATACCTGGGAGGTTTTATGCCCACAGAGGGGCTGCTGTGGGATTTGGACACTTGAAGGGAGCACATTTTAACTTTGCTTTCACTGAATCAAACTCTGCATGTTTTCCCCTCTGTGCTGGTTGGATTTCAAGGAGCTGCAGCAGGGCTCAAATGGAGATTTGATGGCAAACACACTTCAAGAAACAGAACTGACCTGGGTGCTCTCAGCCCTAATTGCCCATAATTATACAACAAATGAGAAAATGGGGCAGTGTAATAAGATGCTGGAGTGAGAGTCAGGAATTTCTGTGCTTTGCACGTTTGCCACCATCAGATATTGTATTTCTGCTAAAAGGAAAGGGAAATAATTGCCTAAATGGAGGCTAAGAACTGGAGTGCAGAAAGCTGTAAAACAAGATAACTGGGAAAATAATTTTTTTTAAAAAAAGGGAACAGCACTTCTGTTCCAGGGAAAGCTTCAGGTCTAGCAGAGTGGAGCTATTTAGATGGCAAATATCTAATGGATTAAAGTCTCCTTTTCAAAGCTGGCCGCTTTATCTCGCAGCACACACACCTTCCACAGGCCTGAGAAAGGCTCCAAAATGCAGATTCAGGGTTATCATGGTGCTGCCAGTCTTACCCAATTTGCCAGGGTATTGTTCCATCCATTTAATAAAGATTTGAGGCTCTCCTGACAGCAGCCTTGGTGCCTTGGACTTGCTGTGAGTGTGGGAGCAGAGGAGGATGTACCCTGGGACGTGTCACGCCTTGGGGACACTTTGCATTAACTATTTTTATTGTGTTCCCCTGGGGTTTTATCAGCTTTCCTCTTTCTACTTCCCCTCCTGACGCTGACAGTGACAGCCATGGTTTTCCCTTGCTTGTGAGCTGAAGAATAAATAAATAAACAAAGGTGCTTTGCTTCAGAGGAGAAATTTTCTTGGTTCCTTTTGCTACCCAAATCATTGATTCGGGTCTTTTAGCTTTCTCAGGCTGTCCAACACAGCTTCTCTAACAACACTCTTCTCTTTCAGAGGCAAGATCCTGCTGCCTGGGATACCAAATTTCATCAGATGTCCAGGGATGTGCTGAACATAAGATACACCCTGTTACCTTATCTCTACACCTTACTCTATGATGCCCACGCCCAGGGAAGCACTGTGATCCGCCCCGTTCTCCATGAGTAAGTCCAAATTCCCCTGCTCTCTTCACCAAGAATTCCCATTCAAACTCCTTTAGTTGTGACCCTCTAGCAACAGAGTTCACTCTTTGTAACAGCATTTCCCGCTTCAATTAAAAAAAATAATCTTGGCTGGGAAAAACGGAGGTTTTGGCATGTGGTGATTTGCCTTTTTCAAAGGAACTCAGGAAACAGTGGCTCCAATTAAAGAGTCTGTCCCAGTCTGACCAAGATTTTATTATTGTAAATAATAAGCAAAAGACCTTCAGAGTTTTGTTGTCCCAAAGCAAAGAGATGGACAAAAACCCCCTGAGTTTTTTCTAATGAGTGTCATATCAGGACCTTTGTGCAACCATTAATTGATCTCTGAATTATTAACAGCAGTAATGAGGAAACAGGTACTAGAAAGAGCAGGTGAAATTACTGTCAGAAGGGTCTTCAGGGAGGAACTCTTTGGGAAATTTCAGCTCTGGCTGTCTCACCCTGACAGGTTTGTGCAGGACAGGAACACGTGGGACATCGACGAGCAGTTCCTCTGGGGTCCTGCCCTGCTCATCAGCCCTGTGATGAAACTCGTGAGCTTTTAAGCATTTATTACTAAGGTCAGATTAATTAAGCTTCACTTTTTGATTTGAGGTGCCTAAAAAATGTGTGTGTGTTTTTTAATTGCAGGGTGATCGGAGTGTGATGGCTTATTTCCCCAACGCCCGCTGGTATGATTACCACACAGTAAGTCACCCTAAAAAAAATTGTATTTTGAAACTTCTATTTTCTGTTCTCTCGCAGTGCTGAGCGTGGCAGGGAGGTGGGAACACTCACCTGCCTAATTTACATTTAATATAAATGTCTTAGAAACATAAAATCTATTCAGCTGCTTAAAGAAATTTTAACAATCCTCGATTCCTTTATAATAATGTATAATAACATGACCAGAGTTATGATAAATGAAAAGGTGAAGTCATACCTTTTAATTTAGAGTTCTTTTCACTTTTTGTAACCCTCAAATGATACACAGGAGGTTTTTGTAATGGAATGCTCTAATAAATTAAGAAAAAACAGGTTTAGTTGCATAATTTTGCCTGGAAAATAATAAAACATTTGGAAACAGGAAGAGCAGGATCAAAACTCTCTTCATTAATCACAGGTTTGTGTTTCACCTACTTGGCTCCTTTGGTTCAGCTGCCATCACCCATGGTCAGGCCAGACTTCCATAGAGCCAAAATTTCAGGGTTTCTCATATTAATAGTTACTCCTGCAGTAACAACTCCTAATTAACCTGTCTAGAGAAATACCATTTCATTCTGAAGGAAAACCCTGTAAAAATCTGTAATTTTTTTTTTTTTTTGTACATAGGACACAGATACTGGCTTTAGGGGAAGATTCCAAAATTTATCTGCTCCTTTGGAGTACATCAACCTGCACATCCGAGGTGGATACATCCTGCCATGGCAAAGACCTGCTAATACAACAGCTTTCAGGTAGGAAGAAGTGAAATTTAAAAATTTAATTTGGCTTTTCAGGGTTTTTTTTCTAATGGTCTTTAATAGTATGGGATGGGAAGATGGCTATGGGAGGTCAGTTGGGTGGTGCACAACTTTTCTGCACAGAAATGACAGAATTTGGAGAACATGGAATATGGAATGTGATTAGCTGAGGGAATTGAGAGAAAACTGTGTTTTCCACAGCCGGAAAAACCCGATGGGGCTCACGGTGGCCCTGGATGATGACCTGCTTGCTGAGGGACACCTTTATTGGGATGATGGTGTTCGCATCGGTACGTCCACCACCAAGGGCTCCTTCCCTTCCTGAAACCCTAAAACCCTTCTCTTTTTTTGCTGTGAGAGTGTTGCCAAGTGAGGGATACTCCAATCCCAAACTGGAGCAGACAAAACCAAACCCAAGGATGTGAATTGGGAAGGGATGGAACAAAAACTCTGGGGTGTCCCAGGAGGAGCAGAGGGAAGGGATGGACTTGTGCCAAAGCCAGCCCATTTCTGGGGGACAGATCTGAGCTCGCCTTCAGAGGCAAAACTGAAATTAAACCTGCAGACCAACATTACAGAAGTGTGATTCTCCCTGATTGAAGCCACATGACGCTGTGATTTATAGAATTAATATGTTTTATAAATGAAATCCTGCCCTGGGCCTGAGGCAAGGCAGATAACAAAGATTCCTCCTCAAACCTAAGGGGACCATAACCACAGATCTTGTGAGAGCTCTCACTAATTTCCTCAACATGGCTAAATTTAAATTGTCTGCAGATAAGAGACAGTAAGCTGTCATTTCCCCTCCCCACCCAAGTACCCTTGTAATAATGATGAGATTCCCATCAGGAATGCAGCAAATGTGCTCTGCATGGTGACCTGGGGGGAGTTTACAGGAGGCTGGAGGTGGATATGGAGGTGCTTCACTGTCAGAACTGCAGTCCAGAAATGATGGCCACATTTAGGGGAATCTGGGGATAAATGGGATTTGCATGGATCACGAGGAGCACCTCACAGGGTGTGACACTCACAGGAGTGTGGAAAGGCAGGAACCTCAATGCCCAGAGATCAGCACTGCTCTGAGGGCACTCACAGCTGAATTAACAGGGCTGGGGAACACCAGCAGTGACTTCAGAGAGGCAGCAGCCTCTACCACCATCAGGTGTCCCCTGTAATTGCACAGGAATGGGGGGGCATGTGGGGAATGACTCTGCAGTGAGAAACAAACATTTTTCTCATCTAAACTCCCCTGATCTTCCCACTGCTGTTTCTTTGCCTGCTTTTCTATCTTTACCCCTCCACTGTTCTCCTTTTATCCTCATTTCAACTTTAATTACACTGGAACTATTTTATGTCTAATAGCATTCACCTTCTAAAAATGCACAACTTCTCTTTATTTACCTATAAATACATCCCTTATATTTGTAAGTTGTTTATGGACACAATCCTTGAGCAGAAATTTTGATAGTGTGTTAAACAAGGTGGATAGCAAAGACATTTTATTCCATTTCTTCCATTCTTTTTAACAGATGCATATGAAGATGGCATTTACCTGCTGACAACATTTACTGCTAAGCAGGTAATCACATTAGCTCATATTTATTTAATAGCCACTTTAGGTGATTTTTTTGTATCTTTAACTAAGTGTATTTTAGTTTGGGTCTTCCTAGTGCCTACGTATCCCAACCTGACATTAAATTGTGCTCACAGATGATTAGGCTGCAAGAAATGTGATTAAACTGTGTTAAGAATGAATTTAGGAGTGAATCTGAGGAGTATTGTTAAGTACAATTGTCAGATTTCACTTCTCACCATAACCAGTAGAATATCTGGAAATAAATTAGGCTCTAATTATAGGGACTTTTGGCTTAAAAGAAAAGCTCTTTCTGTTGTAGGAGAAAACACTTTATTTCATTATTTTCCAGTGTAGCACAATATCTTCTAATTTTATCCACACTGTTCTTTCTTCTCATTTAATTCTGTCTTTGTCAAATAAAAGGATGCTAATTGCTAAGGAAGGGAGTTTGTTTTGCTAACACTCAATATTTGCAGTTGTAAGGAGATTATAAAATAAAAGCACCTTTCCCTGCTCTTACAAAAGCTTGGTAAGGAAAAGCCTCATTAAAGAATCAACCAACAATGAGAAACATTCTGAGCACTAAATACGTGGAATTATGTCACAGCATATTTGTTGGGGATCTGGGTACATCCTAAAGAAATCCAAAACCTTCTTAAAATCCCAGCAACTGAATGAGAGGGGGGCTGTGAGTGCTGGGGATGGGGAGGCAGGAGCTGCTCTGGGAGGGCAAAAAGCAGGAGGAGAAGATCCTGGAGCAGGGAAGGGGAGGGGTTGGTCCTGCAGCTCCTGCTCCCCAGCCAGGGCTTGAGAATTTCCTGATGCTTCATCCTCACATCAATCAGCTGAGTGGTGACAAAAGCACAGCAGAGTCCAGGATTTGGCCAGGTTAACAAATTGGAGAAAAGCTTTCAGCATTTGAAAAAAAAAAACAAATAACAGCACACAGGGATTAGGAAAAGAAAACTGGAAAAATAAAACCCAAAAACCTGGAGTGAGGACAGCAAATAAAAAGCTCAAGTGGATTTCACAGAATTACAGAACAGTTTGGGCTGGGAGGGAAATTAAAAATCATCTCAATTCCATGGGCAGGAACTATCCCAGGCTGCTCCAACCTTGGACACTTCCAGGGATGCAGGGGCAGCCCCAGCTGCTCAGGATTTGCACCAGGCTCATCCCAACCCCTGATATTTGTCTTTCCCTCCTCCTTTCAGAACATTTTGGAGATCAGAGTTACACATCAGAATTACACTGACCCCAACAACCTCATGTTTACTGAGATCAAGGTGCTGGGGGTGCCCAGCAATGTCAGCCAGGTGACAGTGGCACAGAACGGGGGGACAGCCCCATCAGGACACACCTTCAACTATGACACCAACAAAAAGGTGAGAAGCTCCTTAAAGGGTTAAAAAAAAATAAAATAAAATTCCCACCTGAATTTGTGCTCCTACAGCTGTGAGACCGTATTTAAAATAATTGTATATTTAGTGTATTTAAAATATTTATATATTTAGCGCATTTTAAATATTTTTACGTGGCCTAGCTAAAGTTTTTATATATTTAGCACGTTTAAAATATTTCCCAGCATGTTTTAAATATTTGTGTATTTACCATATTTTAAATGATTATATATTTACCACATTTTAAATCGTTTTATTTGGCATATTCGAAATATTTGTGGATTTACCATATTTAAAGTAATTATATATTTAGCA
Organism: Aegithalos caudatus; assembly: GCA_013389925.1. Taxonomy (NCBI): domain Eukaryota; kingdom Metazoa; phylum Chordata; class Aves; order Passeriformes; family Aegithalidae; genus Aegithalos; species Aegithalos caudatus. Next base: position 276,932 of record WEIU01021979.1, read on the forward strand.
TACTTAGAATATTTATATATTTACTATCTTTAAAATATTTTACTTAGCATATTTGAAATATTTGTGTATTAACCATACTTAAAATAATTATGTATTTACCACATTTAAAATATTTATATACTTGCCATATTTGAAATATCTTACTTAGCATATTTGAAATATTTGTGGATTTGCCATATCTACAATATCTCTATTTAGCATATTTAAAATTTTTTATATCTGCATATTTGAAATACTTGTATATTCACCATCTTTAAATATTTATAGATTTACCATATTTAAAATACACATATATTTACCATATTTAAAATATACCATATGTCAGAAAGAGAAACAAGGTAATGATTCTTTAATACCATTTAATGGCATTTTTGGCAGTGGAATTTGCTCCCAAACAGCTTCCATGCAACCTGGGAGATGTGACAGAAAAAAAAAGCATCTCTGAGCATTCCTTGAGATTCTGCTGTTGACTTTTTGGATGGAAAAAAAAAAAATTGATATGAACTGTTGAATTGCAGTGTATTCCACTTTAAAAATTTCCTTTATTTTTAAAATAAAAGGAACTTCAGCTCTAAAAGAGCCTGTGGATGAAGGGAAAGGATCAGAGTCGTGGTCAGGCTCCCAAATCTGTGCTGGTTAAACTGTGTTTGTGGTGATATAAACACAAATGGGAAAAAAGAAATAGAGGAATAAATTCTTGCAGTTTGAAATGAGAAGCCAATTTCCCCCCTGGAACACAGAAAACGCCGTGGATCTTTAGGGCTCAGTAATTAAATGTGAATTTTGTGTGTTTTTATTCACAGCTCCTGACAATCTCCAATCTCCAGCTGAAACTGGGCCAGAACTACATCCTGGAATGGAGCTAAAATGGAAAACAACATCGGCCACAATGCTGCATTTTCTCTTATTTTTAAAACTATTTTTCAATTTTCAAAGTGCTTTTTTTTTTTTGTCATCCTGGAATACTTTTTTGCCTTATAAACACACCAGTAGAGTCACTTCACAGCCAAGTACTTTGTGTGCAAAGCAGTCACGTGTCAGCAGTGGCACTTCAGGATAAATTCATCTTTCAAAGTGAGAACTGAAGGGAAAAACTCTTTTTTTCAGAGTAGAATTCCTGTCTGATTTCATATCAGATGAATTTTGTAAAAAAAGACGTAGTTGAAGTTGATTTTGAAGCTGTAATTTTGCCTATATTTAACTTCCATCCTAATTTTAATTGCACCCATGCAAGTGATTATGAAGAAGAATTTAAGGCCAGATAAAGTAGAAGCAAATGTTTTCAGATGACTGATTTAGCATGAAATAAGGTTTCAAGCTGTTGGTCTATAAAATATTCAGATACTTGAAAAAATAATTTGAAGTTTGGGGGCTGGAGGGGGTGGGGTTTGTATGACTTCAGCCAGATTTGTGTTTCCTATGTTTTAATCTGAAGTTGTAAAATTAAACCTGAAATTTTAAGATTAACTAATGAATGTTGGTCTCTGTTTATTTCACTGAAGGAAATGTTGTTGTTGTGTATTTACCATAATAATAATTCATGTTCAAGCCTCTTTTCATCCCAAGAGTGCAGCATATGAACTGGGAAAACATATTTACAATTAAATTTGATGGGAATAAACTGCTGCAGGAGGTAGTGGCAATTTCCAGTGCACTACATTCATTTAAAGGATTGTTCTTTGCTTTAAAATCTTGGGGTACAAAGCTCAATAGCCAACATCTCATAGGTGGGTGAATGCAATTATGAATTTATTGAAATTTCACTGTGAAGTGATAATGAAGTTGGCAAAGGAAATGATCATTTAATTTATATTGGGGAACCTTATTATTGACTTTTTTAGTTTTGGGACCCTAAAAAAAAAAAAAAAAGGATATTTCCTTATTTATTTGGGGAACCTCATTCTTGTCTTTCAGCGTTGAGAGTCCCAGCACATGGGCTGAATCCCATTTTTCAGCCCCAAGGGAAGGTTTTACTGAGTCCCCAGGATAATAATTCCTGAGGAACTCACCCAGGCTCAGAAATCCCAGCTTCAAACTCACTTGGCCACCCCTGGGGTTGCTCCCTTGGAGTCTGTCCCACCCCATGGAATGTAGGGATGCAGGAGGAGCCTTTTCAGGAACTTTTTTTCACATTTTCTTTCCCTTTCTTTCCTCTGACACCCTGGATCTAGCCCCAGTGTGTCCCATTGCAGGAAATCCCATGAAACTGCTCTGGAGGATGGATTTTCCAACAGAATTAAACATCTTGCTTGTGCTGGGATGGGATTTTTTTAAATCTCATTCTCTTCATAGTTTGACTTTCCAGCACTTATAAAATAGCAACACCCAGAGGTCTGACACAATCCTGCTGTACATCCCACCAGAAAATCCTCACTGAAGGCAAAAAGTCTTCCCTGAGAGCCATAAAGTTCTGCACTCCAAATCTTTTTTGTTTTGCTGAGCTTAATTTTTTTGAACTCTTGGAATTTTGTTGGGAAAAAAAAAAAGCCACTTGTGGTTTGCCAGCAGCTGAAGAGAAATTCCCACTTATGGCAGCTTAGATGGAAACCACCATCAATTGCTGTGGGGAAGAAATGATGGAAAATCAGTCCTTGTTCCATCAGTGACATTGCAACGAGTTTCCAAATGATCCCTGCCCTAAAAAGGCTCCTGCTGGATCCAAATTTTGGGAGTGGCTGGAGGGGGTGGAACAGGAGCAGGTATTGCTGTACCAAAGAGACATGGAAGGCCCTGGAATTACAATTCCACTCACAGAAAAGATAAAACCCCGTCACACTTGGCTGTGCTTGTTCTAATGAAGCTGCCACACATGCACAGATAATTGGATTTTTTCCTTGGAGCTGGAGGGAACAGCTGGATGGCAACATCTGGCAGCACAGCTGGAGCGTGGTGGGCTGGGAAAAGAGAGGGTTTGGGACCTTTGAGGATTTTCCCTTCCCTTCCTTTCCCTTCCTTTCCTTCCTCTTCCCTTCCCCAAAAAAATCACTTTTATGATTTTTGTCCTCTCATCTGAGGAACTTCTGTTTTTTTTTTTTTCAGCTAAACCAGGAAATCTTTGCTAAATGATGCAGAGTTGGAAGTTCCTCTTTACATTTCCTGGAAGTGCCAATCTCCTGTGATTCCAAGGATTCAGTCAAGCTTGGTGCTGTTTTCAATTACCAATACAAATATATTGCAACATGAATTTTCGAATTATGATTATTTGCAAGTAAAATGCTGACAATTAACCCAATGCAATGCACTTCAAATGAGCCCATGTGGAAAGCTGAAGTGTTTAAATACACATTTGGTGTGTGCTATATTTACATGTATAATTCATAACTGCATGGTTAAGTGTGCACACTTAAACATACACTATGCATATTACTTACATTATTAATATTTTAAATTCTATTATGTAAAATAAGGGTTTTTTTTTTTCCTTTATTATATGGTTGTTCTCACATTCAGAATCATTTCAGTTGAATGTTTAATGCATATGAAGCATTATGCACATTATAATAATTATGGAATAAGAGATTCAGAAATGCTCCCTGACCACTGGGTCTATTCTAATAATCTCAGGAGCCCTTTCAGGTGGATGTAGAGCCCCATCTCCTCCTCTTGACATAAACCCCACACTCAGGGTCAGCCCAGAAAGCAGCTGATAATGAAATATTCCAGCTCTTTTAAAAAATGAATAAAAATTTGCATTGAATACCCAGTGCAGGAAAGGCAAATAAAAATGACATTTACGCAGAATGTCCAGAAAGTATCTGTTAAAAACATCATTTGCCATTAACTGAAAGTTTCACAGGGTTGGAGGAGAGCAAAGAATCTGATCAAGAGGAGCCCTCCAGATCTGTGGTTTTCTTTGGCAGCATGGGAACAACTGGAAGAATCTTGTGTGTTAAAAAGAAAATATTCAGAACTCCAAAGCACCTCATCAGGACACAGCCACAGGAGCTGGAATCAAACCAGGTGTGTCCAGGAGTTGATGTAACAGCTCCCAATGCCCTGTATCCATGGATAAAAACATCCTCATAGCTGGATTTCATACAGTCATGGAATGTTTTGGGTTGGGAGGGAAAATAAAGCTCATTTTGTTTTATTTCCTCTGTCTCAGGGTGCTCCAAGCCCCGTCCAACCCAGCCTTGGGATCTTGGTTTTGATACTCAGATAAAAGTCTGGGACTGGAGAGTTTTGGATTTGGGTGGAATCCAAATCCAATGCTGCCTAAAAATGACAGAACTCAGCAGGTTTGTGCTGTTTTCTCCTGAATTTGAATGTATTGCAGACTAACAAACTGGGATGTGTTTGAATAAAGTTAGCAAAGGGAAACCTGCAAAGAATCAGGCTCTGCTTTAAGCCTAACTTCTTGTTATTGCTTTCACTAATGCATTAATTCTATCGGTTATTATTTTTAACAGATTAATGAGAAATCAAAAGCAGTTTTTATCAGAGTTTACACTGTCAGACAAATATTTAATAAATATTCTCTGCAGTGACACTTTTTCTCCTCAGAACAGCACAACTCTGGACATCCCTTGAAGACAACAGCCACAAAATCTCCTCTCCACACAATTGATCCACACAATTCCTCCCACATTTCTCTCATATTCAATAATTAAAGAAAACAGAACTTCCTGCTCTGCATATACAACCTCTCTAATCACTCTGTGCTATCCAATATTCTCACCCATCTTCCAGTGCAGGGATGCTGGGAAGGGCATTTAGTTCTTTTCCATCCAGGCAGCTCCTGCACCATCCCCAATATTCCAACTCTTCCCTGAAATCCCTCTCCCCCTGCACTCCTGTCTCCCTCAGCTCTCCCTTCCCCATTTTCCTGCCAACCTTTGGTTCTGCTCAGTGCTCTGAGCTGGGAGCAGGCTGGAGAAAATGCTTTTCCAGGCTCTGCTCTTCCATCTCTACATCAGAGCAGGAAATATTTCCACGCCACCTTTGCCTGATGCAATCCCAAATGGATCTCACTGGTCCTGCCCTTTATAACCAGAACCATTTGGGAGTGAAAATGGAGATATCCCATCCTTTGGAGAGCCTAATCCCTTCAAACAGATCTTTCCAAGCAATAAAAAACAAAGTTTGCCTGACTTTGAGAACTTCCCCTCGGCACAAAAGCTTTTTCCAAGGGTTTTAATTGAAGCCAAGCACCTATTTGGGTTACAATGTCCTATATTTAACTTGAATGGAATAATTTCTTTTCTTGTATTTAACCTTTGATCAGCTGCCTACCTTTGAACTCTGGATATCGATCCCCTCCTTGTTATCCTTGTCCCACTTCTCCTGGAGCTCTTGCATAACCTCAGAAATCAAAATAAAATTCTTTCTTTGCTGAAATAACTTTTTTTTCTTTTTATTTTTCTTTTTTTTCACAGGGATGGCTTCACTTTGTTCCTTTGTTTTTTAATGTAAGCACCACAGAGATCTGGAATACAACAATAAAGATGTTTGTACAGTTTTAAATCAAATTCAGCACTGGGGGAATGTGTGGTTGCACAAACAATAAATATTGAAGAAAAACTCGAAACGCAGCATAAATTAAAAAAAATAACATTAAAAATCCTGTCATGATCTCAATTTTCCTCTTTCTTTTTTTTTTGGTAAGACTTAGAATGTTCTAAATTATGTAATTACCTCAAGTGCTTCCATCAAATGATTTGCTGCTTCAGAGTGATGCAGGTAAAAATCTTCCTTACTGCTATTTGTTTCTAAATGAATTCCAAAGAGAGGAGTGAATTCTGCACTCAGATAAACAAACTCTCATCAATCCCCTTGTCCCCAAATCATTTCTAAACCACTCAAACTCAAGTGATTTATAAATCCTGTGCCACTTGCAGCCTTGGGGCACATCCACAGGTGGGTTTTCCCTATTTTCTTCCCTTTTTCTTTGGAAATATCCTGTCATTCCACATCCCACCCCACTTCTTCCCCTGTCATATCCCAGATGGAAAATAAATATTGCCTTACCTAGGGATGCAGAGAAATGAAACTGGTTTTAGTAAGAGCAGCAAAAAGCAAATCCTACACTGAGCAGTGGGAGCACCTCTGCATTCCTTGGAGCTGAATTTTCCCAGAAATGATTCCAGGCAGGTCACCACTAAAACTCTCTGGAATTACACAGATAAACCTACCAGAAGAGAATTTCCATTTCTTTTCCAACCAGAGTTTATCCTGATTTTTCTCAGAGTTTGCTTTACCCCAAAACCTTCATTCCAGCCCAACATTCCCATTCCTGGACATCACTGCAGCCCTTCTTGTGTTGACTTTCCACAAACTGAAATTTGGGCTATTCCTTCACCCTTTTTAATGCTTTCCTGCCATTCAAGGAGTGATTGTTGCCATCAGGCTGTCACTGGCAGTGTCCCACACACCAGAGACTTTCTGAGTCCCTTCTAAGTTCAGATATTCCATGATTCAAATACTCAGTATTATAGAAAATAGAATAACTCATTCATATCTTATGAGAATAATTTTGGGTCAGGCTTGCTGCCTCTCATAATGCATTTTAATGCATTTCTTCTTGAGTCTTCCATCAGAGCTCTGCAGAGGTAATTCAGATTTTCCCTTTATTCAGTATTTCCTTGCAAGGGAATAACAAAAGGTGGAATTCTCCACATCCTGTGAGATAATTCCTGGGAGATTTTTGTATTTATTGCTTCTAGATGTTATATAGGGAATTCACTTCCCATCATGCCATAACACAGATTTAGGAAAATACAAATGCATCTATGGATAAAAATGAAATATTTTTTTTTCCTTAAATAAAGGGGGAGCAAAACTAAAAGAGGCTTTTAAAATAATGACAAGGCAGAGAAAATGTCCAATTTTAGGTTATGTATTTCCAACATTCAAAGTTCCATACTGGGGAATGAATCAAAACTTTTTGTTGGTCTGGTATAGAAAGAGCACCTGAGATTAGAAATATGTTCAGCTGCTAGAAATGTGGTTTTTACACTCATCTATAGCATCAACCTATAGAGGATGTGTTTGTTATGATAAATATTTACGTGTGCAGACATCAATTTTATTTTTATTTCCTTTTTCTCTCATTTCTTTGTAAATGAAAATAATATCTAATGCATATTATATAAAATATAATATATTTTAATATTAATTCCTGCACCTTTGAAGGATTAATCTTCATACTATGGAAATTCTGTAAAAAGTCACCACATTCAGAGACTATTTTGATTCAGATTTTTTTTTTTAATATTTATTTTATTTTTATTGATGCTTCATCTACATGCCCTATATTTACATATGTTCACCTGTGTGAGATGGATATAAGCAGCCTGCTTCCTCAATTTTGTTTGAAACAACTTTAAATAATAATGGAAATCCCTAAATAAAGTAGCATATAAGTCCACGTCTGAGAATCAAAATCAAATAAAAATAATGAAATTAAATGAAATGAAATTAAATGAAATGAAATAAAATAGAAAATAAAATGGCACACGTGCAGTAAAAAGGTAAAAAATGCTGAATATCTGAGTAATTACCTTCAAGAATGAGGACAAAATAAATGCTTATTTTTCCTGAAGCATGATTTTTCATAATTTTTAAACACATTTTTGATTTTTTTTTTTAATATTAAAAAAGCCCTGAAAGCTCTCAGTTGTTCTCAGTATCATGGAAAAGCAATAGTAGCAGCTGTGGACTTATTACAAAGTGAGTATGAGAACATTTTATAAATGTTCTTATTACAAAATGAGTGGGAGAGCATCCTCAGGTGCTCACCAGAGGTAGCACTGAGTATCTGCTGCAGCTGCAAACGTGATTGTGCTGCAGCAAATCCCCAGAATTTTCCAAGCAAACAGAGGCAAGAGATGTTTTACAAGGAGAGGAAAAGCCACGTGAGTCCCTCAGAGCCTCTCCTGCAAGGATCACATTTCTGTTCTTATTTACTTTAGAGGTACCTGATAAATATTTAATTTCAGCAGGGCCCGTGGAGCACAACAAGCCTGGAGCACAAGGTGACCCAGGGGTTTCCACTTGCAGGGACAATTAAAGGTTTATTGCCATGCCACTGGAAGAGCAGGGACAGGAAAATGTGGAATTCTACACTTGGAAATGTTGGAAAAGACTTTTTAAAATCATCAGGTCCAACCATGACCTGGCACCACCACCACGCTCCCACTGAGCCACTCCCTGGAGTGCCACATCCACAGATCTTCTGAACAATTCCAAGGATGGGAAATGAACAGTTCCAGGGATGGGGAATGAACAATTCCAGGATGGGGAATGAACAATTCCAGGGATGGGGACTGAATAATTCCAGGATGGGGATTCCACCACTGCCCTGAGCAACCCTTCCCAATGCTTTACAACCCTTCCCATGAAGGAATTTTCCCAAATATCCAATCTAAATCTCCCCTGGCCCAGCCTGAGGCTGTTCCCTCTCCTCCTGACCCCATCCCCTGGGATAAGATTCCAAATCTCCCCCTGGCTGTCCCCTCCTGTCAGGGACTTGTGCAGAGCCAGAATTTCCCCCTGAGCCTCCTTTTCTCCAGGCTGAGCCCCTTTCCCAGCTCCCTCAGCCCCTCCAGCCCATTTCCCAACCTGATTCCCTTCCCTGGAAATGTTCCAGCATGAGAAGAGAAATAAGGAGGGACAGCCCAGCTGGAACCTCCCAAAATCCCAGACTCTACATCCCTGAATCCCTGCAGCTCCTCAGCAGGATGGGAGGGATGATGCTGGGAGTGAATGGGGAGCAGCACCAAGAGCTGCAAAAAAAGTTTCCTTGTGGTAAGTGAAAAATATAAAAACTGGGAAAACTTCTCCTGCCTGTTCTTTTTTTTTTTTTTGTTCTTTTTTAAATGCTAAGTCACAGATTTTAACAACAAGGGGGAGGGAAAAAAAAAAATAAAGAAAGAACATTGTTGTTGAAACCAAAGAATTTCAACTTCCCAGCCTTCTTTATTGTTGTCAACTTCAGAAATTTCCAAAGCCTAACAACATCACTTCAAAAGCACTTGGTCTAAACGAACACCAGATAATGAAAGAACATCTTTTAAGAATATTTCCAGAGACATAAAAACCCCCAGCAAGCTTCCACGAGCGACACTTTTGACAAACGACGCTCCCAGAAAAAAAAACAAAAAAAACCCAAAAACGAAAGAATCCAGGCACGGAACTAAAGCTGCTGGCGAGAGTGACACTTTCCCTCCTGCTAATTGACAACTTGGGGAAACAAAGCCACAAAAAGAGAGGAGTTCTGCTGTTCCTGTGGTGCCTGGAGCCTGTCAGGAGCTGGGATCAGCTCGGGTTTGATCTCCGGCAGCGCGCGCGGAGCAGCGAGGGGGGAGCAGAAGGGATCTGCCTGCCAGGGCTGGAGGCACAAAGGCAACCAAGGTGTGTTTGGAGGCCCACGAGGAGCAGCCAGGGAGGCTGAAAAAGCAGAATTTTCGATGTTTTTGGGGTTCTGTGGTTTCTTATTGAGCAGCTTGGCGGGGTTGAATCGGTTACGGCCAAGCCGGGAGCGATTTGAGGTGGGAGGTTGGGAGGGTGGGATGTTGGAGGCATCACTGAGCCACGCTGGGTTCAGGACAGTGAACCACATCCAGGAGTTCTGTTTGGAGAAAAAATCAGGCATTTTGGCTAAAAAAAGTATTCAAGGCCAGGCTCTGAGCAATCTGGCCTGTGGGAAGTGTCCCTGTCCACGGCAGGGGTGGAAGGAGAGGAGCTTCAAGGTTCCTTCCAGCCCAAACCATTCCATGATCCTGTGGTTCACTGGTTTTAAAGAAATCCTAAATTGTTTTTAGTTATAAGTACCAAATTTTCTCAAAAAAAGCAGCAGATTTTCTTTTTTCTCAGTGTTCTGAATCACTAATTATTTGATCTGCTCGCTACAGAGCTCTCTCTATATTATATAGATTTATATATATTAATCCCACTATTATAGCTGCCAATAGCTTTTGTCTTGTGCAAAAGATCTGAAGCACGTTGAGCATTTTATTAACACTTTTAAAATTTATTCTCTATGCAATCATGGACCAGCCTTAGGTTTTATACTGGAAATTTCAGCTGAAATGATTACAAATCACATGAAAAGAAATTTAGGATTTAACAGTCTCTTACCAGGTATTTTTATTATAATCAGAGATCCGACAGCATCCAGATTAGATGCTCTGCTGCTTTTTTCCCTTTAACTTAGCAATAATCCTGTGTCTATCTGTACCAAGAGGGCTCTTAAAATTCCACCTTTACATGCAAGAACACTGCTCAGGTGTTGTTTTTTTTTTTCCCCCACATTTTTATTTCTCTCTCACATAAAAACCAATCCTCCATGAACTTATCACCAACGAGGCCAATAATAGAAAACAAAATGCACTGATGGAGATTTTAGTGCCGAGTTTCATGCTACAACCCACCCTCATGGCTTGGTTAGAGGGGCAATAAAATCTGCCTTGTTTAAGGGAAAGCTGACACTTTCTTTTTGTCTCTGAATCTCCAGAGGCTGTGCTGAGGAGTTTAGATGATTTTGCCACAAGAAAGATGAGAAATTTTAAGGGAAAAGGCCAGCATACATTATTTTTTGCATCGAAAAATAATATATGGAGCATTCAGGTTTGTTATTTGGAATAGTGATCATGCAATTTAGCAAGTTATTAAAAATAATGACAATTGCACAGAAAATTCTGGGCATCTCCTCTGCAGGCTCAGCCGTGCTGTATTTTATTCCACTTTGCAGAGAATTGTGTTTGGTCTCCTGCAGAAAGATTAGCATCAAATATTAATAGTTTTTCCCTATGCAGAGTCAGAAGATGGGAAGTGTTTGACTGTTTTCCATCATTCTAATAAACTGTTCTGAAAAGAAAGAATCATGGAGTGTCTGAGGTGGTGAAAACATTGCACTGGCAGTCAAAAAAATGAGTCCCAATTCCAAAAATCACAACAGAGAGCAAGTCCAGAGCGCTGAGGGAGGAATGTTGGGGCTCTCCAGGTACAAATGCCTTGGAAATCTTTGTATTTCCCTAAATAACAGAGCATTTCATACTTTTTTTTTTTTTTTTTTACTCTTTCACCCATTTCAGAAGTTCTGTGAGAGGCAATTAACAGGAATGAAAGTTACCTTGAGGTTTGAGCACATTGTTTTGACACCCCACCTACAGAAGTTCACATAGACCTCGAATCAATGAGGTGAATAAAATCCTGTCTTTCAAAAAGGAGATGGGCAGAGCCTGTCATTCAACAGGAACTTGTTTGCCTTTGCTGCAAATTCAGTATTTTGCTCTTTCAGCAGGAATTATTGACTTTGAGAAGGTGAACACATCAGGTGCAGACTCATTTCTCGTGCATAATATGGGTAGGAAGGAACCCAGCCTCCAGCTCCACCTGGAATTCTGGGGATAACTCTGTGTCACCTCTAGATCTCACCACCTCTTCCCTTTCTTGGATGCATCTGAAGGCAACCAGAACAAAGTTCAAACAGCTCAAATTCCTCAGGAATGTGCATTTCCCTCCTGAAAGGCTTTTAAACAAGAGCTGACTGCAGGGGAAAAAAAAAAAGACAACGTCTCCGTTAAAAAGGAAGCCGCTCCTTCCATAACATTTTAGATCAAATTAATGATTTAGTGAGTACAAGTATTGCTGCTATCAGACTTCCACAGCACTTCCAAAAAAGAAGTGGATGGCTGGAAAAAAAACCTGTGGGGAATTATTGCTCACACAGACGTGGCGGAACAGAGCTCCAGCTCTCGCCAGCGACGAGAGCAATAAAGTCTGACGAAGATAATGCAACAAACATAATGGTTTGCTTTGCACTTAAATAGATAATGAAGCAACCAGAGGCAATAGATCCAGCAGTTACTGCACTCTGGGCTCCATAAATAACAGCCCAGAGCTGCAGGATTTACTGTGCTAATAAAGTTAACAGACGACCGAATTCCGGCGCTGTCGCTCACCCCGCTGGTGATGTTCTCCCCGTGAGCTGGGGGTCACTCCCAGGAGAAAGGGAGCAGTAAAGTTTGGAATAGTGGAGGCAAATATGAGTAAAAGTTGTGTTTTGTGGATAGGGAGAGGTCATCTTTAGGAATTGAGAGTCCAGTGTTCCCAGAGCAGATCCCTTGGGAGCGTTTCTTCTCCCTCCGAAACTCCAAGCCATGGGAGAAGGCTCCAGACACTTCTCCCTGTCCTGATCCACATCAGCCTCAGTGATTCACTGTCTCCAATCCATGGTTCTGCTGAGGTAACCCATTCTGGGATTCCCTTCACCTCCTCTTACCTGCTGACACAGCTGCAAGCTGGGCAAAGCTCCCCAGCTGCTCCAGCTGTAAGAAATCTGCTGAAATTACAGCATTTTAGACCATTTTAGAGCAAAAAATCATTTCTCCTGATTTAGGAATGTGTTCCAGGAGGAGAAGAGAAGCAGAAGTTGCCCAGAAGTTACAGATTCATTATTCCAAGTGTCCCAGGCCAGGTGGAAGGTGTCCCTGCCCATGGGATTGGAGGATCCCTGGGATCCCTTCCAACCCAAACCATTCTGGGATTCAGTCTGGAGAGGGATGAGCTCTCACAACAACGAGGCAGAGATAAACAATCACCCAAGAGCAGCTGAGGCTCAGGCTGAAATTAAAGAATCTTGTACCTAAATGTTCCCTTTCTATTCCCACCAAGAAAATCCTCTTGACATAATTTAATTACACCTAAGAGGACATTACACCTCAGCAGAGGCAGGGAATTCTGAGAACGCTGTGTCAGAGCTGATGACATTATCTGAGCCACTTTTGATGGGATTAATGTTGTTTAAGGGAGCTGAGGAGAATTTTGCTGCACGAGATAGAACAGCAACAGAACAACAGGTCCAGAGGGTGAACACAGCTCTTCCAGGCAGCAGCAGATAATTATGAAATGTAATTATCCTTGGAGTTTCTCAGGGAAAAGAGCAAGGATTGATAAACATTTTAGCACATTCTTGCTGTTAGGAGGGAAAGAAAAGAAAGAAAAAAAAAAAAAAAAAGGACATTTCAAGGAAATTAAAAACCTAAGGCAGCAGGTTTGAAATACTGAATGCTGGGATTTGACAGGTCATTTGAATAAGTGAAAATGTTATTTAATTCATGTAACCCAAAACTGTACAAATAAAAGTAAATAAGAGGGAAGAGGATCATCTTAGAGATGTGTGGGTGTGCATATAGGATGGGAGCTTTAAAATGTAGAACTACTCAGTGGCTAAACCCAAGACAGAGCCCCCCTTTCCTTGCTGGTGGTTTCTCTTCTCCCCATCCCTCAGCTCCATCCCATCCCAATAGCAGCTTTAGTATGGAGTGGATCCAACCCAGGTGCAATTTTCTAAACTTTTCATAATATTCTGAACAAAATTATATATAAAAAAACACCATGGGAAAGGAATAAGACAAAGAATCCTATATTTTCTCTTCCCCTTCACTTTTGCACTAAATTGTGAGTAGCTGACACTGACATTGCCCAAATGGATTTAAAATTCCTTTTCTATTATTAATTGTGAAAAAGAATAAAATAATAGAAGACGGTGGCTATGACTGCCAAAATCCCCTAAGTGGATAAAGCAGCAAAATGTTTGTCCACTCCTTATGAACTCACTTTGAAACAATTTTTTTTGCACATAGCAAAGAACAAATGATATGAACAATTACACACATAAAAAATGAGATGGGCTTTGCTGAAGACTCTGAAAGCACAGAGAAAGCTGTAAAAGAAAATATTTTAAGGGAAATTTTTTTTTTTAAATAACTCTATTTTAAAATATTTTGAATTATTACTTTAGAATACCTACCATGGGGGATACAGTTCAATTCCAGAAAAGGGGATTCCTCAGAATTGTTGCCAGACGTGGTCTCAAATTCTAAAATTCTGCTCCTTGGCATCATCCCAGCACTGTGAGTCCAACTTACCCTGCTCCAGTTTAGGACAGGTGTTGTGGGGCCACAAATGTGTGATGCTGCAGAAACAGATGTGCTACAAAATGTGCAAATCTGGAGCTGCCTGAGCATCCCTTGCCTTTTGTCACTTCAAATCAACATTTCCACACGTGGTTCTGCATGGCTGGGGCTGCCCTGATGAATCTGCTTCTGACAGAATTTTGCATAAATGGCAAAGAATATATGGAATTTTCATCCCAGCAGATCAAAAACCTTGCAATGCAATCAAGGACAGATTAAAAACATCCTTTGTGAGGTTCATCAGGAGTGACTGGGGGATACATCCACGTGTGCATTTTTTGTCATTTGGTGTCCCCCTTAACAATAAAACCCTACCAGTTGTCAACGTGTCAAGGTGTGTTGGCTTCACAACGAGCAAGGGAAGGCAAAACCTTCTGGAAGAGCACAAGAATAGAAATGCTGCAAGAGAAAAGAAAAGTTTTGGCTTACCAGACATTTTTTTTTTTTCAACATTTACTCAGATCAAGTCTCTAAAAATAAAGATGCCTGCCTTTCCCACTAAATTAGCCTCAGCCAGGGATTCTTGTCAGATACATACATTACATAAAGCCAAAAAGAGTCTTAAAAATAGAAGAAAAATAAATAAACCAAAAAACAGAAAGCCAGCAAATCTATTGCTTTGAAAGGTGAGATTTGCTTTCATATACATAAATACAAATGAGTCTTTTATCCTGGCATGTGTAGCCTTAATTAGAGCTGGAGGTACAGGAATTTCCAGACACTACAGAGGAGGTGTCAATACAGATCACAAAGTACATCTGAAAGGGTGCACAAAACCCCTGGGAGCAGCAATTCCTGCTGCAGAACAAATATTTGTTCCTTATTTATACTTGTTGTTCTTAAAAACAAATAAAAAAAAAATCAAAAATCAACCAATCCTGCACCGAGTATTTAATGGAGAGATCATTTAAAATAAGCATCTTCTCTATATGGTGATTTTTTTTCCTATAAATTTATTTATTCTGCTAAAAATAATTTTGAAGTCTGACTTAGTGCAGCATCAAAGTGGAATAATTTTTTTTTTTCCATCCTGATAGATTTCTACCCCCTGGTACATCCCTATCCTCATTATCCATGGAGCTGGTTGGTTCTTTTGTCCTGGGAAAACTCAGGCACAAATTGAACATCCTGGACTGATCTCCAGGGGAATGGCAGAGGAGAAAGGGAGAAAAAGGAAGGGTAGACAGACAGAGGAATTGCTACAGGAATTGATTTCAGAACTGCAACTTTTCAGGAAGGAAATCCCCAGCAAAGGAAAAATTTGGGTGCAAAATATCCTGGAAAATTATTAGAAATTTTTGGGAAATCCAGCAAGTTTCTTGTCATTATTTAAAAAGCATTGTGAAAACACAATCACCTCCCACACTGATGGTGGGAATGAAGAGGATTTTGGAATTTGCAGAGACCTCCCCCCAAAAACTTCACAAAGCTTAAACAAATTTAAACCCAGTAGGAAACACAATTCACAAGCAATGAACATGAAGATTCAGTGTTTTAGGTATATTTAGATAATACAAACAGATTTTTAAAGCTCTGATCCATGAAGATTCAGTGTTTTAGGTATATTTAGATAATACAAACAGATTTTTAAAGCTCTGATCCATCAACAGCAATATTTGTAATCTCATGAACTTCTGTTCCTCCCTCTGGATGGGATGGGATTTTTAACCCAGCTGAACAGGGACAAAATGCAAGTGTAAGAACATATTTGTGGAAAAATGCAGATTCAGGTCACCAGAACTATTTATATCTAATTCACAAGATTGTCTCATCTGAGGGGGAAAATAAAGTTTTGAGCAGACATCAAAGGGCGTTGGTTTTTTGGTTTGTTTCAACATTTCAAAGCAAAATTGTTGCTATTTTTTACTTCCCATGTTTCATTTCAAAGTACTCCTTTCTTAAAGAGTAGAACATGAAGACATTTTGAAGATTTTTGTTTTGTTACAGGAGCTAATGAAAATAGTTTAGACTGACAGAAAACAAGCCAGGAGCTGTCTCAGGCATTTTGGGCTCACCTGGCGAAGTAAGCAGAATTTAGTGATTTATTTCAGAACTTCCTGAGTCAACTGAAATTATAAAATATGAGAAAATACAGCACATCACTTGATAGTAATGTAAAATAAATAAAATGCACTCAAATGGTCATAAATTATTATAATGTGTGTGACCTCTGCCCTCAAATTGTATTTTAATAAAGGTCTGTTTGAATTTTCCTAGTTTTTATGGAATAAATATCAAATAGCAGGAATCCATGCAAACACCTGCAGGTCTCTGCTGACACTTCAGGTTGTGGTATTAGGCATGAGTATTAAAATTATATCTATTGAAATATATTCATATTTATATACAGTTAAAAATTTCTATTTATATTGTTATATTTATATAGTAATATTATTATAATTATATTATAATTATATATCTATATATCACATTTTTTAAATGTAAAAAAAATCCATTTTGCCACTTTTTTTTTGTCCCCAAAAAGCAGCAAACCATTTGCACAGCAATGCCCAGGCTGTGTTTCTCCACCCCACAGGCTCTGATGCTACAGAGACACCAAAAACAGAATAAAAATCCCTCCCTACTTCCATGACATCCCCTGATTTCAGCTGGGAGCCATTTCCCTGAGATGGATTTCTCCAGCTGGGAATAACCAGCAGCACCAGTTCTCTCCTCCTTATCCTGGACATTTCACCCACTGAACCATTCCTCTCCTCTGAGGACAGGAGGAAAAAACACAATTTGTTCTCACTGGAGACTAAAATGTGAAGAAGCTCGTGGCAAATGGGCAGAATGTTAGGAATAAAAGAGGAAAAAAGGGGCAGCAGAAATAAATCTCCCACAATGACTTTTGTCATTCATTTAAAACGGGAAAGAGCCTTTGCTGGGCTCACAGGAATCCAGGCACAGCAAATTTGCAAGTTGCAGGGAGAAAAAAAATGGGTTATCTGCTGCTTGAAATATCAACTGGAAAGCAAAATGTAAAGGCAGAGGCTCCCATAAAAAGCCAGCAATCTGAGGAAATTGTATCAGCCAGGGGACAAGAGACATTTGCTACAGCCATTTAAACAATAAATTGCTTTAAATTTGTAAGTGAACCAATGAAACACTAAATTTCACCCTATTTTTCAGGAAGCTGCTGCTGCACCCCAGCAGGGATTAAAGAACACACGTTGTGCTTGATTTTACCAACAAGTTTAATCTCACTCACTCTGTGAGTGTCTGAAATTCCATCTGCCCAGAGATTCACCTTGCCCAGGTGTTATTTCGTGCTCTCCCCTTGCCTGCAGCAGAGTTTTCCCTCTGCAGTTTAATCTGAGGGTGCTCAGGAGAGTGAAATGGAAGTGATAAATCAGGACCTGGGGCTGAGTCTCTCTTGCTGATCCTCGAGGAAGGTTCAGTGCAGGTGACAAAGCTGCCCCAGCCAGAGTTCAGTGGGAATTTCCTGAGCAAAAGCAGAAGGGATCTCACCTGTCTGAATTCTCTGTGGATTATTCAGACCACAAAAATGACCTGCTCAGCTTTTCCCAGGAGAATTCCATCCTCGCTGGGGCAACACGAAGAGGAGTTTTCCATCACCACTGCAAACAGCCAGAGAGAAGAAGATGAATTAAACCAACCAAACTTGGATTGGAAGGGAGGTATTTCCAGATTTTCACCTTTAGGAGGTGGCTCAGGTGGTAACACAGATCTCTGACCTGAATAAATGTCTGATCCAAAAGGGTCTTTTAATTCTGGAGTTTTTTCCTATCTTTTCATGCCACAGAGGAATCCCAAGAAACTTTCACAACCAAATATGTCCAAAGAAGGTCCCTCAGAACTGTTTAATTTCAGTAACAAAACTCCACGGGTTTGCTGAATAATTTATTTGTTCTCCTCAACATTTCACTTCCTAATCAGCATTTTCATTCCCAGCCTGACAAGCTGATTGATTATTTTTGTTATCTGTCTCAGAACTTCATCACTGAATTTTGAAGAGAAGTTATAGGGCAAATAAATGCAAAAAGATGAAGTGGTTTAAATTAGAAATGTTCAGATTTAAGGACAAATTACAAAACTTCAGCTGTTTCTGTAACTTTAAACCATTATATAGGAGCTGAAGTGCCAGCACTTGCATTTTGCAGAGCACAGCAAGGCCCAGGTGACATTAAAAAGAACCTTTTTGGTTTCCCAAAGCATTTCACATCCACATTAAATGCCTGAGCAACTCTGCTCCTTCCTTTTGTCTCCAAGAAGAGTTAAATTGAGATTTTTTTGGCCTCAGAGGGCAAACAGGTGACTGGAAATGTGGTTCTGTGTTGGTGAGGGTGAGTCCCCACCTCTCTGGAGAGGGGAGGTGACAGGGCAGGAGTTAGGAACTGCTTCTGTCTGGATCCCCCTGAGCACAGACACATTTAGGAATTCACTCCATAAACTTTAACCATTATCCAGTTCATTTTTCTGGTCAAGTGCATGCCTGGCACCAGCTCCAGTAAATCTTTGTTATGGGAAATGTCCCATCACCACAGCAGCTCTCCAAAGAGCCCTGTCACTAACAGAGTTTTGCAAACCTCCACCCAAGATTTTTCTATCTCTGCACATGAAAAAATTGCTTTTCTGGAGTTTTATAGACAATAAAATGCTGGGACCAGCAGTGGTCCCCTTCCACAGGTGATCTCTGCAGCAGGGGAAGGCACAGAGCAATGAACTGGCTGCTCACTCACAGTCAGAAACCTGGACAGCAGCACCTCAGGGAAGCCCTCAGAGAAATCTGGGAAAAGATGGAGCAGGAATGATGGAGAACACTGTTCTCTAAATGTGAAAAAAAAACAGTTTTCAAACACTGCAGGCAGAGCAAGACAGGATCCAATCAGCCTAAAAAAAAACCCAACTTCATCTACCTCTCTGCCAAAGCTTAAAACTGGTGAGAGGAGCAAAAGCAGCTCCGTGATGGGATCCTGGCTGAGGCTGGAAGATGTTGAAGCTCCAATGAGCCATTTCCACCAAAAACCCCAGTGAAGCAGTTTGCTGGTGCTTCAGATTGGGTGAGTCTGTGAAGCCACCCTGAGATGGCTTCAAACATTTAATTTTAGCAGCCCAACAGCTCAAAAGTTGCCACAAAACAACCAGGAAAGGTTGGTCTCGCTCTCAGCCTTGAGGGCTCTCCCCCCTCCAAAGCCAGAGGTGCTGCTGTTCTGATCAAAGGAATTTCCATAATTCTCATACAGATATCTTAGCACCAAAACGTTCCCAGAATTGTTATTTTCTAAAGAAACAGCTGAAATGCCTTTGGGCAGAGAAAGAGGAAATCAGGTTGTTCAAACAAGGCAGAACCCCTTTTATATGAGAGTGTTTTTTCCTAGCCAACAAAAAGCACTGAACAGAGGATGCATCAGATAAATGCAAGATGAACCAAACTTCACAACAGATTTTTCCCAGCATGAATAAAATCTCTGTCCACACAGAATGTTTGCAGTGTTTCACATTAACTCAGAGCACTCAGATCTAACAAACGTGGCAAGCTCAAAAATAGGTGCCTGTAAACTTTAATCTCCTTTCTGGAGTTATGTTTTTATTTATTAGCAGGCTGTGGTTTCCAAAGCTGTGTAGCCAAACAGGAATGGATTTTCTGCAGCACTTTTCCTCAGCAATGCATGCTGCAAATGGTTTAATTTAAATGTCAGGGAGGGAGAGGATTTCACCTGAGCAATATTCAAAGGTTAGGACAATATGTCAGTGGAGATATTTCCTTAATGCCACTACAATGCCTATGGAACCACCCACAGCTGAGAATCACTGAAAGCAGCTTTAATCAATTGAAAACTCTGTTAGAAGGTGTTCATAAAATGCTCTGACTTTCTCTGTGAGTTACCCAGCAGAGTGAGGGAATCTGCTGTTGGAATTGCTGGGAGCAGCTATTTTGAAGTCCCAGCCAGCACTCAGGCTCCATGCAAAGCCTCTGCCACAGAAAATTTCTGTCTTGGGCATTAATTTTCATGCCTGAATAGTAGCCTTGCATATTTTCTCCTCATTTAGCACACCTGAGAACAATGAACAGCAAGAGAAGGACTGGATGCTTTGTAAGTTCAGCCCAGGTGATGAATACCTCAACTCCAGCACAATAGGACACGTCTGACCTGCACCACTGAAAGGAACCAGCAGCAGACATGCAAATCTCCCTTAATTATCTCTTTGTTAAAAAAAAAAAAACAAAAAAAAACAGGGCCAAAAATGGGTGGCAACTTGAGGGAGAGGTAATCAGTCAGTCAAACCACAGAGCAGTGGAAAGGTCAGATTCCTCCAGCCCAAAACGTTGGGAATTACAAGGAACATAAAGCATTAAAATTCCAAATGGCTGCTTTTTGACAGAGGCTTTAATGAGAATGCAAAAAGAGACAGCAATCTGTCCTCAGCACAAAAACTGTAATGAGAATTTCTCCTCTAAGTCTCTTCAGAGAGGGAAGAGATGTTCCTGTGCCAGGACCATGAAGGACTCAGCTCCTGTTTGCACATTACACAGTTCAGGGAACTCACGTGATCCACGGATTTGTCCTTTCCCCATTCCAAAAAAAAAAAGTGCTGAGAGGTCTGGCCTGGCTTCCCACAGCCCTCAGCCTCAATTCCTGACTCCCACTGGGTTTGTAAAACATCCCAGTTCTCCAGTGGGCAAGGAGCCATCAGGAAAGATGCAGGAAAAATCACAAATAAGAGCTAAACAAGCCTGGCTCAAGGATTAGATTTTAACCCCCCGTTAAATCACGCCCACTAGCCAGACCAGAACATGGACACGGTGCTACTTCTCCTTCTGGAACACTCCAAACCCCCTTGGAAGGAGATCCCAGAGCTCATCCCTCATTCCCAGGCAGCACAGATGGGCTGTGCAGGGAGCTCTGGTGGCTCTGTCCTGCTCCAGCAGTCACACAACTGCCCCAAAATCACCCCAAGGACTCCTGCAGCTCCCTGAGCTCCAACCAGGACACCCAGAGGCCCAGCTGGCACTCCAGGATTTAACCACCCTTGTTAGGAATGTGCCTGGTGGTTTTTCACTCCGTGTGAAATGCAACATTTTTAACCTTGCCAGCATTTCTGCACCAATGTCCCTCAAACAAGCTCAGGAGAGCAGCAGCTCCCGAGTGTGGAAGGGTCTGACTCTGCTCCTGCCTCCTCTGCTCTGCCTTTCTTCAAGGATTTCAGAGTCTGGCTTTTTCTAAGAACAAGAAAATAGATTTTTTTTGGGGGGTGGGAGGTTTTGGTTTGGATTTTTTGGTGGTTTTGCTTGGGTTCTTGGGGGACTTTATCTGTTTTGTTGTGGGTTTCTTTTTGGTATTTTTTAGAATCTATCACAGTTACTGGGTTTTGGCAAGAGGCAAATAAATAACATGCCTTGCTCCAAGGTGATTACACCTTTAATGACCCCATCATCACCACCACAAGCAGATATAACAAGTCCTCCTCTCCATCCTTAAAAAATAATCAGGATATCATGGTGTTTTACTATTGCATTCCCTGTTTTTTTTCCCCCTCTCTCACCACCTCCAGCCCCACAGGAAGCAATCATTTCTATGCAAATGCTGGGTAATAGAAATATAACATCTCCATCCCCTGCCTTTCCTTGGGGAAACCAATCTGCTGGCTCTGTTTGGAGAGGCACAGCGAGCACTGAGCTGCAGAATTTATCTGATATTAATGGTTTCTGCATCATTTACATATTCATGGCTCACTTCTTGGGCACTCTTTATTCCAGAGGAGCAGGAACCACCTCGTTTCCAATGGCCAGGAATAACAGGAGGGGACTGCTGCAAGCCCAGTTCAGTGCAGAAACCACTCAGAAAACCTCCTGGCAGCTGGGAGGGAGGAACATTTAATGGGAATTTGTTCCAAATTCCCTGTTCTCCATGGGCTGAAGCACCCAGTGACCATTTTGGGCTAAACCACGAGGAACTGGTCTGCTCACAGGCATGCAAGAGGTCACTTGGCTTGTCCCCTCCTGCTCAGGAGTGGAAATGTGGCAGATATGGATGATCATCAACAGGAATTATCAGCAGAGAGGGTTTCTGTCATCTCCATCACTCAGCAAAGCACCTGCTAGTCCCTTGAGTAGGGAAAATCCTGCTGCTGTAGCAAATATCCCACATCCTCTGGACAGCAGGACAGGCTGACAGCTTTAGGCTCAAAAGTTCTATCTTTTTCCTATTTTGTCCCCTTTTTTTAGTGATCCAAAAAGTCCCTCTTGGGTTCTTGCTGTGGGAAGGAAGAAGAGGCTCTGCCCAGCATCCCACAAAACCTTCAATGCTCCTCCTGAATGCACAAGCCAGGCTGGATTCATTTCAGCCCAGCTGCCAAAAATATGCTTTTCTAAAAGAATTCAGCTTCCTGGGAAAAGGACAAACAGGGAGGAAAATTATTTGTGAGAACCTCTGGATTAACACACGGGGTGCTGATCTCAGCACACACTCCAGAGTGTCAGACACTAAAACTGAGCTGCACTTTGCAGTTCCTTCCTATTTCTGCCCAAATACCAAAAGCAAATTAATAAATGAACAGCCTGCACCCTTTGTGTAAGAACAAATGTCTCAATCACTATTTCCAGGGAGTCTGAACTGTGCTTTTGCACATCCTGCAGCCACACAGGTGCCTCCATCTCCTCTCCTTTTCAATGCTCAGCAAGAGGCAGCTCTGAGAGTTTCAAGAGCTCCAAGAGAAGAAGCTCCAGGAGTTTTTGTCTCTCTAAACATCACTGGCATTGCAAATCCTCTCACTGAAAAATTCTCAACTGGGAAGGTGGTGAGGCCATGGGATGGAATTCCCAGAGCAGCTGTGGCTGCCCCAGGATCCCTGGAAGTGCCCAAAGCCAGGCTGGATGGGTTTGGAGCAGCCTGGGATAGTGGAAGGTGTCCCTGCCATAGCAGGTGAATTGTCAAGTCAGAAATTAAAGAATAAAATCCTTCGTCCTTTAAGATAAAGAATACAGGTAGAAAAACAAATCTAACTGAAAAATAAGTTTTTCTTCAAGCAAGAACTGCCCACACCTATTTACACAGGAATTCCTACTTCCTATAATTTCTACATGAAAACTGATAACTGCATGCAAGCTAATAAGTTAAAAGATGCCTCCTAAAATAACTCCTAAAGATCTAAAAAAACCCCTTCACATTAAATTTAGCAGATTTTTTTTTTCTTTCTTTTCATCAAAGCCTTTTGTTGCACTTCACCTGAACTTGCTCATCTCTCTCATCTCCTCTGTGGGGAGTGAAATGAAACCCAACTCATTGTTTGGGCTTGACGAAGCACCTCAGCCTCCCATTTCCATTAACTCAGCCCTACCTCTAACAAAAGATCACATTTTCAAAAGAGAAAACAAAGAAGAAGAAAAAAAAAATCAATGCAGAGGTGTCATTATCTGAGGAAATAAATAGAAAATAAACCAAACCTTTTTTGCAAATCAAGAAGAGATAAAGTGAAGCAATGCCTGAATCAGCAGTTTGGAGCCAACCTCCCTCCTCCCTTTCTGGCTTCTGCCTCCACAGGTGTCCCTTGGTTTTTATTCTTCCTGTCATTACTGTCAGATGTGGTAAGTCAGCAAATTCTTCCACCAACCTGGAAATTCCACTTTTCCTACAGCTGGAGAACCACAGCCCCTTTATTTTTTTAGGGGGGGAGAAGAGCTGAGCCCTGCTCCAGCTGTTTGGAACAGCTTCTAGCCTACTTTGCTAACCCTGTGGGAATTCAGGAACATCAGCCTAATTAAAATTGTTGTTGTATTTGTTTTGCCAGGCTCTCCCTTTTATCTGCACCCATAATGATTTTGCCTCATTGCTCCAAGAAGCGTCTGTGGGTGGGAACAGTGAGTGATAGATTCAAATAATGAGGCTCTAAACGACTACAAAAGACTTTACAGGGCTCTGAATCATCCATCTCCAGTGCTGCATTATTCAGAAATTAATGCAACCCTATAAATGAATAATGGTTTAAATGTACTTTTAAAAATTGTTAATGCTCCAGCACTTTTTCCCCTTCTCTACATAATCAGAAAATTGATTATGACTACGACTAGACCTATGTTCTTAATTTAACTCATGTCATGGGGATGTAGAAAAAGCTTTGCAACAACAGTGGAATTGGAAAGATTTCCAGGAGACTGGAAATGGGTTTCTAACCTTCAGAATTCCCTAGACAAATTCAGAAGGAATTAACACCAAAAAAAAAAAAAAAAAAAAGCCTCCTGGAAGGCTGTTGGAATGTTGGAACTAG
This sequence comes from Aegithalos caudatus, assembly GCA_013389925.1. NCBI lineage: Eukaryota > Metazoa > Chordata > Aves > Passeriformes > Aegithalidae > Aegithalos > Aegithalos caudatus. The sequence continues at coordinate 301,081 of WEIU01021979.1, forward strand.
GCCCCCTGGATTTATTGCCAAAGCTGAGGAGAAAGATCCAAAATAGAACAGAATATGTGTCAAACAGTAAGGATAAAGGATCATAAGGATAATTTGAGTAAAGAAGGGTTTTTTTTGCTTATTATTTGTTTCCCCTTTTAAAAATCTAAGTTGGAAGAATCCTAAAACCAGGAGATGTATGAACAGCAGGAACAGCTCAAACAAATTTCCAAGTATTTGTCTGAGGATGATTCCCATCTGGGTTATCTGATGAACAAAGGAGAGTGAACACAACACACAGTGGGATTTATAAGATGATTTGTTTTCCAGAGAAGTTGTGGCTTCCCCCTGGATCCCTGGCAGTGCCCAAGGCCAGGCTGGATGAAGCTTGGAGCTGGGATAGTGGAAGTGTCCCTGCCCATGGAAGAAGGTGGCACTTGAGGATTTTAAGGTCCTTTCCAACCCAAACCCTTCTGGGATTTTAAGATTTGACTCCTCTCCCTGGGTTTTCATTTTTAGCAATAATAATGACCCCTCCATCTCTCTTTGAAACCTCTCTGATAAAGAGATTCCAAACTGGTGAAGGCAGAGAGTTCACACAGGGGTGGAGACAAAAGCCACAGAGAATGGTTATTGATCCTTCAGAAATCAAGGCTGGTGTGACAACTTTGGTCCTGCCCAGTTAATCTGATTAAAATCAGAATTATTCTGGTTTCAGGAGGGTGGAGGATGTGAGTGAAATTCACACTGGGTCTGTGCATTTTTACTGAACATTACGTGAGCAACTCATCAGCTCTTCTTTAGACACGTGTTTTAAAATAGATATTATGTAAATTATTAAATGCTTTTCTGTTCAATTCACACCAGGAATTTTTCAGGAGCAGACCAGAGATGAGAAATCCTTCTCTTCACACAAAAGCAAGTGAAATATAACAACTCCCTCCAGCAAGAGGCTGTTGAACAAAGTTTTGTTTTGTGCAACAATAAAAGTATAATGGATATATTATGCAATTGGATACATTATTATAAATGCAATTTTATAATTGATTCAATTTCAATTTTTGGTGCCTTCTTTTCTCCCCACAATGTTTCTTTGTCTACTTTTTAAATTATCTTCAGTAATTTCTAACTCTCTTGAATGAGCTCATTCATTAGGACACAGAAAATTCCTACCAAAGTATAGGAATTGTTTGGACTTTACTCCAAAATCAAAATGGGAATTGATTCTCGTGGCATTCAGTATGAAGGAATTCAGGAAAAAACAAAAATCCTGAAGAACCTCTTATCTCCCAAATCCATGTGCATTCTGCATCCTAAATAAAGTCAGTCCATGAATTAAACCAGGGGATGTTCAATTTTACACAATTAATTTTAAGGACTGGTTTCTAAAACATATAAAATCATCCTCTCCTGTATTTTCCTGCAGGATAAATGGGGATGTGGTTATCATTTTATAAACTCACACAGGAAGAGTTGAGCAATGACCAACAAACCCAAGTCACTGAGTGCCTCCTGGACAGTGACACCAATGGAATGGAACAGTCCTGATCTTCCTCACTGAAAGCTGCCAGCCTTAAAATAACCTTGTGTTCCTGGCTTTTATCAACTCCAGGTTTAAATTCTGAAGATCTGATCTCACAATGTGCAGGGAATGTTTTTAGCCTTGTACCATTAAACAGGGATTTCCAGGACTCATAAATTATTCTCTTTTCAACGCTCAACACTGACAAAGGTGCCAGCTTTTCAATTTAATTAGGGAAATTCTCTGTAGGGGGATGTATTTTAGTCAAGTTCACCTTAGGTTTCATCCTTTCCATCTGCCAAACCAATGCTCTCAGGTTGTTCTCTCAGAAATCATCCCATGTAGATAAAAGAAATTATTCCATTTTGCATACTTACATTTATCTTGAAAGATGCCTTCAAATCCTTCTCTGCCTGGCTGGGACACCCATTGTTTTCCTGAGTTTTCCTAAAGGAAAATCTTCCCAAAGCAGAGGAATTGAAGGACATCAATGCCCAGCCCCAACCACTTCATCTTCCACCCCAATTCCCCAAATTCTGCCACGACAAAAGGAAATCACCTGTGGAAAAGCTGCTCAAAACAGGAACAGAGAATTCCATCAGGGAGGAACACCTAAATTCATGATATTGAGGATTTAAAGTAAAAAAAAAAAATCTATAAATAATTTCTGTATTAATGGCAGCTTTTGACAAGAAACAGAAATTATTTTCTCATTGGAAGGATTCAGACATTAAACTTTGATTATTCCTTCTCTGCATTTTTTCTCCAGCCACTGGAGAAGTCACTGAAACCTTATGCAAGTTACACTCTTAACTATGGATTTGCTCCCATTGATTTGTAAGAGTGTAACTGAGGAGAAATACATCAACTTGATTAAAATGACCCATTTTTATTGACTTTGTCTGTAATGAATTTTCCTGCAGCTGAACAAAAACCACATTTCTACCACCTGAACTCCTCTTGTAGTGCAGAATCAGAAGCAGCAAAATGCACAAACAATTCTGGATTTAACAAGCTCTGTTCTAATCTCAGCCACACCTGCAAAAATGATGTTTTTCCTAAATTATTTTTCCCTAGTTTGAATGTAGGTATTGCAGTGTCAGGAAAATCCACGCCGTGCACAGTAAAGTAAATTAGGATATTATTTAAAATTATGAACCTTGCAACTTATGGTTACACCTGGAGAGTGATTTTAGTGAGTTATGAAATAGACAGGGTCTGGCCTTCTTAGATTTCAGAAGTGGTGCTTAAGATTAGTCCAAGAATTGAAAAAAACTCAGAACCCTCACAAGTTATTAACACAGGAAAACATCATAATATAGAATTCAAAATATAGAATTCATAATAGAGAATTCATAACACAGAATTCATAATATAGAATTCTATGAAAGGCTGTAAAGCACTTAAGAACAAACACACCCAAATTGTTTTTCCTGTGTGAAATGAGACATATTAATTTCATTTCCAGGATCTGGACTATCCCTGATCTCCCCATTTCTTGGTTTTCATAATTTTTTTTTTTTAACTATTGTAGTAGTTTGAGTTTTCTAAAGCCTAATGAGTGGACATGACATTTAAACTATGATTTATTGTATTCCTGAATGACACATGCATTACTTTCACAAAGACTGAAGTTTTTGCCTGCCTGGGTTAGAGTTTAGCCAGATTATCAGTGCCTTTTCCGGGACCTATAAATTTTGGTGAAATTCTTTTGTGACATGCACAGAACTCTGCACACTTCAAACACAATTAGCTGACTGATTATGCACAGATGAGAAATCAATCCAAATTGGAGCTTATTAAAATCCCTCTGTTGAAGAAATGAATGTAATTACTCAAAATAAAGCACCTCCAACACTGAGGCAGTGACCTGGAGGCACAAAGTCATGGAATGGTTTGGCTTGGAAGAGCTCCATAAAATCCAGCAATTCTCTCCCTGTGAATGTTGAGGAAGCTCAGAGAAAAGAGAGGGCACCTAAATTCATCCCCTCTTCATGAGCCAGGTGACCTCCAGTCCCACTCTGCCACTTCAGCACAGTTATTCCCCAGAGGTTTATGAAATAACAGGTTTGTAAAAAATAAAAGTGTGGTTTTCTCGCCCAAATCCTTCATCTGAGTCCCAACAATTTTATTTTGATGTGACTCCCACCAATTTTATCTCAGCCATAAACATTTTCCTCCTAATACTGTTATCCTCCCAGCAGTTTGCAAGATTGCTCTGTGATTGTTTCTCTTTATTCTCACAGGCATGTGAATTATGCTGAAGAGCCTCTTTCTTTATTTCACTTGGTTTTGATCTTCTTTATTTTATGGTATCGTGGCTTATCAAGCTCATAACCACATCCTCGTGCTTTTCCCCCATCGAAAGGCAGCAGTTAAAAGATGCAAAGAGAAACCTAAACTATTTCAATTTTCTAAAGCCAGGGTAAAAGAGAAAAGAGGTAAAAGAGAAAGAAGTTCTGAACAATTTTGTCCTAATAACTATTGATCCTACTGGGGAATCTCTGCAGCAAGCAGCACAGAACTGCCAAAATATGCAGCAGGAAGGGATTACAGGTATATGAAGAGATAACATAATCTCCTGATAAATCAGTTTAATAGTCAATCAAGCACAAGACACAAATCCAGAGGAATCCTGGCTTCAGCAGCTCCGCTGCTCACAGAACTCCCTGGATTTTTTTAATGGTGCTTTAATCCTGTTAAGATTTCAGAGGCAAAGCAGTGACGAGGCTGAGCTTGAATCTCTTCCTGCTTCTGCATCATTAAGCGAGTCCAGAGTGAATTAATTACATCTGATCACCCCACTCAAGGCAAGGAGGCCACACGAGGTGCCAGGGGCTGCAGAACATTTATTCCTGATGACAGAGCACCAGAACAAGAACTCTCTGACTTTCAGGTCCAAGTGTGAGCTGAAGATTTGAGCCTGACTTAGCAGAGCTGGGCTTGCTGAAATAACCCCTTTAACCCCCACAGCTGATGCAGGTGAAGTGGAAAAATGGAATACTGAGTAGCTGTGGTGTTGTTTTCATCTTTCCAGAGCCATTCTTGGGCGTGATGCTACAATTTCACTGGGCTGCTTCAGGCCTGACCTCAATTCCTGTCCTCAGGGTGCAAAAGGGAATCCTGGGCAGGATGCCAGGAGCCCCAACCCACCTGGAGGACGATCCCAAAAGTTCCTTCTGGATGGGAGAGGCCTCAGTGACATTTGGTGTCACTGCCCTCCCCTCTCAGAACCCAAAGCTCAGGGATAACTGCTGCTCTCCCCACCTCTGCACACACTCCTATAGAAATTCACATTTTTTAGCATAAATGGATGGTATTTAAATGAAATTTACCCAATGGCCTGGACTGTAATTTGCATTAACACTGTCACAGCACAGCTGCACAGAGGCTACATGAGGTGGCCCTCACACAGCGACATCTCTATTTTATAACCCCTCAGCCACTTAATTCTCTTTTCTGTCCAGACTGGAAAGTGGGCAAGAAAAATTATGATAAAGCAATTTTGTCAGGGTGCCTTGACCTCTATTACAGGGAGAGATTTCAGGGTGGCTGATGCTGGCAGAGTTCACACAGCAATTTCTCCACCCAGCTGTCCTCACCTGGATCCAGCCCCTGCTGCCCACGAGGATCTCCAAAATTTGAGGGTTGTTCAGTTCACAGGGACAGCCACACTTCAATAGAAGAATATGCTGTGAAAAACAAAATATTCTGGCTTTAGCAGGTTCCTCTGTTAGTATGTGTCACCTAGCAAAAGATGGAACACTCACCAGTCTTTCCACCCAAACCATCTCAATTTATACAAAAAATCTACTTCACTTTTCAATAATTCTCCTGTATTCTGCCAAACCTTTTTTAAAACACTGATGTTGACAAGATTTTTTTCTCAGCAATTAAGAAAATCTCTATGAAAAAAAGCTCTTTTTTAACAGCATTGCAGAATTAACAGATCTTTTTCCTTTCTTCCTCCCCATCTCTGTCATAAACGAATTTTAACAAGCAGAGCTTGTTAAACGTATTTAGCACAAGTACCTGAAGTACATTTTAATAGTTTTGGTACTCCTAAAATATCTCTCATGAAAATCACACAGCTAACATGTACTGCAGGGATTTTTGGGTTGAGTTTTCAAGGAGGCAGCACTCCAGATCATCTTTGTTAGGAGGGATGGTGAAAACCTTTGGAATTCTGCTCCAGAGGACAGATATTGTACACATCCCCTGTGCAACACCCCTCCAGGCATCCCAAACCTCACATTCCCCTTGCAGAACTGATGGTTTGTTATTTTTAGCCACCTCAGGGATTATTTGGGGCAGGTATTACAATTATTCCACTCTTCAGTGCCCTAATTTAGATGGAATCAGCCAGGTTTGGGCTCCTCAAGGCCCCGTGCATCCCCTCGTGGCCATCCTGGTTTTACTGCTCTGAATTGTGGAGGGAAATTGGTGTGAGAGCATTGGGGAAGATGCCCAAATCCAACCTTCCAGGATTCCCAGTCTGTGACCACCTTAGCTTGGATTTTAAACATTCCTTTCCCTTTTAAAAATATCCTCCAAACTTTCTGTAAATAAAGCACTTTCCCTTTTCCCTAGGCATGTTTTCCTAAGGTTTCACAGCTCTAATTATTATGAGCAATATCTTCCCAGTCTCTTGCTACACTGCTGGAAAATAAACCCCCCCAAAAAAAAAAGACCTATTTTGGAAATTTCTTTGAACTTCCTAAGTCAATGATTTCTTACATAAGTGCAATAAAAACCTCCGGGGAAGAACCCATTACGAGCACTGTGTCAGCAGTTTTAGCTTGTTACAGATGGCTCTCTCCCCTTGCCACAGAACTATTTAATGAATTAAAACCCAGGATTGGATCATTCCAGAGCTGAGAGCAGCCAGAGATTTTCCTGGGAGGTTTTTAATCGGAGATTAAGGGCTAATTTAGGAAAGGGATTTGATGAAGGAGGTGATTCTTCAGTGGAGCTGAGTTCAGCCTTTTCAGGGGGAATCTCAGCCCCACCAAACATTTCCCATCAGCAGAGGATCGCTGCCATCCTGGGAAGCAAAGAGTTAAATGCTCCACATTTCCAAATTTCCAGGGGTTTGGGAGGAGTTTTGATTGTTTGTGACCAGGAAAACCTCCAGGAGCAGCTGCTAGAAGGCAGCAGATTGCCTCATTCAACATCTCAACAACTTCATGGGTCCTCATTTGTTGGGTTTCATTTCTTCTCCCTTTTCCAGACAATTCTCCTTAAAGCAGGAAGGATTCTCTGTCCTCCCTGCACTCTTAGTGCTCCCTGTTGGAACAACCCTTCCCAAAAAAACTATTTATATTCTTATGGAGTCTCCATTTGCTGCTTAAAGTTTGATTGCACTAAGGGCTGAGAATAAAATAAAATAAAATAAAATAAAATAAAATAAAATAAAATAAAATTTAAAAANAATAAAATAAAATAAAATAAAATAAAATTTAAAACTCCTAAAAATTAAAAAACTAATGAAAAATAAAATAATTTAAAATAAAGTAAAATAAAATAAGATCTTTAAAAATTATAAATGTAAAAATCAAAAAAAAAAACCCACCCCCAAATAAAATAAAATAAAGTAAAACAACTTTCTGTTTCCCTCCATCCAGCCCTGCAAAAGAAACTTGATCTCTCCCCCACAGAAATCAGCTTTCTAGGAGAATTAAAAGAAAAGCTGGTGAAAGAAACAGGGAGTGAGGTCAGAAAAAGAGGGCAAAAAGGTTTTACTGACGTTTTTACAATGGGAATTGCAACTCCCTGCATTTTCCACCAAATCTGATGACAAACAATAGCACAAAAGGCAAAGTTTGGAGAATTTAATGTAAGGGTTTGGATTCTCCTTTCTCAGCCTGACTTCTGCAGGACACGTCTTGCCCGAGGTTTTGGACAAATTGGTCAAGATTTTATCTACATGGGGTTTTTAATAGATATGATTTTATAAAGCATCAATTTACTGCTGGCTGAAGACACAGGAAATCTGGCAGTTTGGGGGTGAGTTTATATTTTTAGGATTTTCATTTCTGTTCCTTTGCAGCTTGGACATTTGTGCACCTGAAGGAGCAAACCAGAAGCTCCAAACTGGAAGATTTTGGTTCTTACCCTACCCTGACATCATCCACACCCAAACAATGCTCCTTGTGCTTCTGCAGAGTCATTAAAACCAAATTCATCCCCAGAAACTCCCAAATTCACCCCCAGAAACTCCCAAATTCATGCCAGAATCTCCTTTTCTACGATCCACAGAAGATGAAGCATCACTGCTGGCACTACAGCCTCAAATTAAAAAAGCAGATTAAAGTTTTGCTCCCTGATTTATGGGAATGGGAGGTGATGGGTTTAATTGAGGGTGGTGGGTTTTGATTTGTAGGAAACAACCCTGAGTGCTGCAGGCAAAACTTGACATCCTCTGGAAATTCCCCCTGATCATGGAGAGATTTCAGGGAAAAATCCAGGGATAATTCAAGCCAGACTCCTGGGTTTAAGTCAAAAAAAGAGATAAATAAGAGAACTCACCACCCACCACTGACCCTGGGGCCTGCAGATTGCTCTGTTCAATGCAGGTCCCTTCTCAGGAATTCTCCATCCTCAGGAATTCTCCATCTCCTTCCCCAGGAATTCTCCAATCTGTTGCACTCACAGCATCAGGAGGACAAATTCAGTCACAGGTAGCCCAGTGCCATCTGTTCCCAGGCTGGGAGGGAGCAGCCAGCACAAAAAAACCTTCCCTGAGTGCACTTTGGCTTCTGCAGGATGCTCCACAGAGGGGAAAGCTGAGCTGCAGGAATTGGTGAAGGTTCTGCCACTCCCAAGGGGAAACTCTGCTTATTCTGCATTTTCCACAAGTTTATGATGTGCTTATTCTGCATTTTCCACAAGTTTATGATGGGTTTTTTAGGGTTTTTTGGGGGGGTTTTTTTTTGTTCCATTCTGTTTTGTTTTGCCTGAAAAAATGGAAACCTCAAAGTCAAAAGCAAGAATTGTTTGGTTATCTCCCTTCCTTTTGAGGCTGGTCCCATCATCTCAGGTTAATTTCAGGTCTGAGAAATTTGTCCTCTACCCAAAAAAAAAAAAAAACCCCACCCTAAATATGGTGAATCTGAGTGTGGCAGAAAATAAACTTGTTTTTTTACTGTCTGGTATCTTCCAGCTGCCCCCAAACACCAGTAATTATCCACCAGAAATCAGTGAACACACATTTGCCACCTTTTTTAATTCTAGTCCTTGCTTCCACTACTGTTCTTTTTGCAATTTAAGTGGTAGAACTTCACCTTCAGGTAAAGTTATTAATACATAATTCAAGGAATAATCCTACAACACCCATAAAAGCAATTTTTTTTTTCCATTTCTCAGCAAAGTTCTGCAACAGCAGCTGAACAATACAGCCAAATATTCTAATATTACTGCAAGCAGATAACTAAAAGTAAACAAATAAATCCATAAACATTAACATTTTCATTACTAACATCCTAAACACTGTGATAGCCACCAGATAAAAAGCACAGCAGAGATTTCTCCAGCCTTGGCATTGTGAGCTGCAAAAATTGCCACAGTAAGTCAACAGGCAAAGTTTTTATGGCTAAATATGTAATTAAAAAAAGAAAACATCCCATTCACCTAGGAAAACCTGAGCTAATTTGAAACTGAACATCTTGGTTTGAACCAGTACTCCAGAATCCACATCACTAAAAACTCAAAAATTAGATTTGTCTATTTTTTACTACTCCATAGTCCTTCCACAGTGGAAAATTAGATTGATTTGAGCTAGAAGAGAGTAATTTTTTTTTGTGTAATTGCAGCCCTGAAAAAGAATCCCAAAAACCTTAGGACTATCAGGTGTAGGATGAAACAGAAACTTAAAGTAACATAAATTTTTGGCAGCTTTTCAATATTTTGTGACTAAAACACTGCCCTACTTTTCAGCATTTTTGCAAAGCTGGTGTAACTCCATCTAGTAATCCCTACACTAGAATTTCCAAAATCCCATGGCTTAAGTGAACAATTCTTTTTAGAAGATTCTCAAATACCAAGAAAGCCTTTGTGACATTGGATATTTTACCTAACTGGGACATCACTGGAACTTAATCCAGTGCTATAATCACAGTGAGGGGCACTCCTCACTAAGAAGACACTCTTAGGTCTGGCTTTTTTCCTCATTTCATGGCATCTTTTACACCCTTTGTTAGTAGATACCTCAGAATTAGAGCCAGGAAATCTTTAAGTTACTGAAGGGAAAGCTTTACTTGGTAAAAACAAGGCAGGACAAGAAAATTAGAGAGAAAAAATGAAGTTTCATGAAGTTTTCCTAATTAGCTCAACTTTGTAAATGGTTCCTACCATTCCAGCTGATTTTATCATGTCCTGAAAAATCCCTATTTAGACATAATTGCATTAGGCTACAATGACAGAATTGCATTGATTACACATCAGGGATGGAATTCAGGCCCACATCACGGGGTGGGATAAAGAGATAAATTGCTTTACTTATTGAATGTTTAGTGCAATAATTGGTATGGAAAAGATGCCATGGAAAGCTTTGTCAGCAAGCATCTATCACCTCCCCAGAAACAGGCCTGAAAATGGGGATGATTTGATGCTTAATCTGTGCCTGCACCACTGCAAACATCCATCTCTGGAAGGGATGTATTTGAGTCAAGTTCACCTTAGGTTTCATCCTTTCCATCTGTCAAACCAATGCTCTCAAGTAGTTCTCTCAGAAATCATCTCATGTAGATAAAACAAATTATTCAGTGTTGCACACTTATATTTATCTTGAAAGAAGCCTTCAAATCCTTCTCTTCCCCTTCAATCTCCTTCATCTTTTCCATGGAAAGTGGCAGCTGAGTGCCCAGTTGTAAAATGTTGCTTTCCTAATATTAAAAATATCACTGAAACATTATTTTTGTATCAGTTCCTTGTCAGCCTGGGCAGAGATCCTGACCCACAATCCCTGCTGGACTAATTTTTTTTTTTTTGCTGGATCTCTCCCTGCTGTGGATTTTTGTGGTTATTTCTCACTTTGTATCAGATCCTGCTCCTTTCCCTTCCTGTTTCAGGCAGTTTCTGGCACTGCTCCTTCTTTGCTCTGCCCTGCTGAAGCACACATGGAATACCACTTTTCATTCCAGGCTCCAGAGTTCAGAAAAGACAAGGAGCAGCTAGAGAGGGTCCAGTGGAGACCACAGAGAGGAACTGGAGCATCTCTGATGAGGAGAAACTGCAGGAGCTGGGCCTGATTATCCTGGAGAAGGGAGGGCTCAGAGGGAATCCCACCAATCCATGTAAACATCTCTAAGGAATGCCAAGAGGATGGGGCCAGGCTCTTTTCAGTGGTGTCCAGTAACAGGATAAGGAGCAACAGCTGTAAATTAAAACACAACAAGTTCCACCTCATCATGAGGAAGAACCTTCCATGGAATGTGGCAGAGCACTGAACAGCTGCCCAGGGAGGGCCTCTCCCCCTCTGGAGATATTCCAAGCCCACCTGGACTCATTTCTGCTCCAGGTGATGCCTTTTGGGGCTACCTAAAAGCAGAGGCCAGAGAGAGTTAATGGAATAAGAAGCATTTGTATTCCTGGAAGGGCCCCCAGGCCCATTCAGGGCACACAAAGCCCCCAGGGCTGCACCCAAAATGGGCCCCGGGGCACGGGGTTCACCCTTGGATCCCTTTGGGCCATTTGCACTTTGGGCTCCATCTCCCAATGACAGCCTCAGCAATGAACTCACTGAGCACAAGTTTTCCTCCCCAGCTCCCTTTGGTTTGCATCTCTCAGGCCTGAGGCAGGGAGGGGCCCTCGATTGCCAGGCCTGGAGAGGAATTGTTGTGTCTGCCCAAAATGGGGAAGCAGCAGCTGACCCTGAGTGTGGAGTTTGGAGTCACACACTGGAGAGCTGCAGGGCTACAAATGGGTGGGAAATGGGAAAACTCAAATCCTGAGGCAACACAGGTGACCCTGCCTTGGCAGTGGGGTTGGACTGGGTGATCTCCAGAGGTCCCTCCTAACTCCAGTTATTCCAAGATCGTGCCCAGTGCCCATCCATGAGGATGCTGCATGCCCAGCCCCTCTCTCAGGGTCTTTCCCTGCCCGTGGAGAGCCCAGAGCTGAGCTCAGGAAAGAGCTCCTGGATAGAAGTGAGCTGCAGGGGAAAGAACCCTGCTGAAAAAGGATCTAAGAATAACACCCGTGCACAAAGACTCATGAAAATACATGAAGGATTTCCCCTGGTATCCATTCAGCCCCAGATTGTGTTTACCTCGCTGAGATATGGAGCTGATTATTCATCAGCAGGATCTCATCAGGAGCAGAAGTCTCAGTTTCTACCCATGGAAATGATCCTAAGATCCCATCAGCATATTTAATTATTGCTGTGACATTAACCCACCCTCTCCAGGTACATGTAAACACCTTTTTTATGTTCCACTGGGACAGCTCGCTGGGTGGCCTCCTCACAAAATAACGAGGAATAAAGGTGTTCAGAGAGATTTGTGTAGAAACCACTCATCCATCCGAGGAACAGAACAGAACAGCCTCTCTGCACACCTGTAATAAAAGCTGCATGGCTGTTTTGATAGCACTGAGTCCCTAATCAAATAAAAAGGAGCTTGCATCATTAAACAGAAGCATCCTGAGAGGCGCTGATAGAACATCTTCACCTCCCGTTCAACCCTGGCAGGTACAAACACAACTCCACACAATATCAAACAGGAGTTCAGCCTGTCCAACATTAAACTTGAAAAGATCCACGAGCCTGGGAAAGCACCTTCAAAGCTACCACAAAAAATCAATAATTTGTGCAGTTTAACACAGAGAAGGAACCCTTTCCATACTAATAACAAAACCAACACTTGCAGCTTCGTAAATTCGCCGAGGTCCTGCCTAAACCATTCCCTTACAATGCTCCAAGACCCAGATGGAGGAGCAGAGCTGTGACAGCGCAGGTCTATAAACAAAGGAGGGGTTGAGGAGACTCTGAGGCTTAAAAAGGAGTTGAAGCAGCTCATGAAGGGGCTGAAATTCATAGATCTGGAGTGCCCTGGCAGCAGAAGTTTGGACAGGAACCGCTGCCCCACAGAGCACACCTGCCTCCTCCGATAACCCTCAAAGCCGACGTTCCAACCGCTCCCTATCCTGAGCTGTCTCCCCAATTAACATAATTGAGCTTAAATTCCCAGACACTGCTCTGGATGCAACCAGCTCTGCTGTTGTTCCTGCCTGGGGGATGTTTGCCTGGCTCTGACAATCTCCAGTGAAGCAGCTCCTTTACCCACTGTCAGTAAAACCATTCCCCATCGCTCATGGACACCTTTCTTCCTCAATATTCACCCAAAAACGCTTTTTCTGGAAAACTCCTATCCCTCATCGCATCCTTGCCTGTTTTTTATCCAGCTGACAGCTGCCCTGCAGCTTCCCCAAGACGTGGCAGCCCTGGGAATGTGCATCCAAGGCAGGAAACACCTTCTGCCCGCTGCCCCCGCGCGCTCACGCCTGGATTCACAGCCTGCAGATGGAAAAGGGAGCAAATCTTGGGATGGGAAGCATCTCCTTGTGCTCAGACCGAGGAAAAGATTTCATTGCTGCCCTTCCAGATCGTTTGAAGAGCTCCAATGTGACCAAGCTCCCAGTATCTCCCACATTTGGGAGAACAAACTTCATTAAATGGTCGAAGCTGCCACGGACTCCACAAAATGCACAAAGAGAGAATTTTCTCTTTGGACAAGAACATCAACTCCGTGATCTGCCATAAATATATTTTTTCTCCCCATAAAATCTGTGATTTTTTTTAATTACAGGTTTGTATCCAAATGTAAATTCGTTATTACACCAGCTGTCATCCTAATACTAAAATCAAATAAATAAAGGTGGATTTTTTTACTCTGGAGCACTGTAAACTGCAGACTTGAAAATATTCTCCATCAATCAAGTAATAAAAACTTTCCCCTTCCTTAGCAATTTAGATTTTCTGGGAATGACAGTTATTGGTAATTGAGTAAAGCTGCTAAAAAACAAAATGAGGAGCTGCTTTTGATTGATAGCAAGGACCTTTCACTGCCCAGTTATCTGAATCCTGAGTGCAAAAATAACAATACATCACCCAAGCCATAAACTTCCATCAGCCATTAAACCCGAATTAAGTCTTCAGCCCAACTTCCAACTTGCTAATCCCATTTATTCCATTCTTTGTTTCATTCCTTAAGCAGCTTCCAGGCCACGAAAGTTCATTATGACCTGCCTGTGATTACTCCAAGTTGTCTTACCAGGCTTGAGCTTTTTAAAACTCCAAATAAATTATATGTATCACTTCTCAGTTATCTGTTATTTTGCTGACACCTCAGAGGAAAGAAAATTTTCCTTTTGGGATTGCTGCAGTCTCTCCTTAGAATATCATGCTCATTATTACACTATAATTATTTTTGTGTTAATTTACTAAATATTGAGGAAAGAGCCATTGGCTCAGAGCTCCTGAGCTCCACTACACTGTTTTAAAAATATAGAAAACATCCTTTTCCCCTCAGGTTGTCCAGATTCTAACACTAAGATTTAAACAAAATATTTTAACTCCATTAAAGTTATTTTAAAAATAAAAACGTTATTTTTAAAAGTATTTTCAACGAAATATTTCAACTTCAGAAAATTCCTTCTTTAGTTTTGGAGATGCTTTGTGAGGGATTTCAGAGAATCCACTTCAGTAATTCCCCAGCTGTCTTCTGTGATTTAAATCTACGGAATCCCTTGGTGTGCCACCGGCTCAGAGCACATGCAGCAGCCCCAGATTCCTGTGATTCTGACAAAATGATGGAAAACAGATTATCTGCATCTTTAATCAATAGTTTAAATGCATATGGAGTGTTGAAACATGGTGTTTACTGCACTATCCCTTAGGGAGGATAATTACGTTTTCTATACATGAAAGCAATTTAATTTGTTTGCATCCAGAGAGACACTCGTGTAATATTCATAATAATAATAATGTGCACAACGACCCAAACAGGATTTAATTTTTTTGAACAATTCTGTACTAAACAACACAACCCTTTATTACTTTGGCAGACTATCTGCAGTCAGCATTAAAAAAGAGAATCAGAAGTGAGCTCAAGCAGAAATGAGAGATGGTTTGATTAAGCACTGTGTTGTTCCACGCTTCCTCTGGACTCAATCTGCTCATTTCAGTGGGATAGAATAAATCTAATAAGTGACAAATTAACTCTGTGTCTCTCCCATGCTTCTGAGCACAGCATTTGAACACCTCCTGACCTAAAAGTGCATCTTTAAAGAGGGAGCTGATTGTGTCTGTGCCAAAACCTGACAGGTTCTGCTGTTTTTGTGGTTATTTTCTAGCAGTGGTACCTTTGGTTTGGGGACAAGGGGCAAGGAAATCAAACACCAGTGGAACAAGGAGTTCCACTCTTTGAACACATGCTGGTTCTGAGCCTCAGATCTGCAGCAAAAAACTTACAGAATCAAAGAATCCTGGAATATCCTGAGCTGGAAGGGTCATCCAGCCCAACTCCTGGTCCTGCACAGGCACCCCAACAATCCCACCCCATCCAAAGGCTCCTGGAGCTCTGGCAGCCTTGGGGCAGTGCCCAGCACCCTCTGGGGAAGAACCTTTCCCTGATATCCACCCTAAACATCCCCTCTTGGATAGCTGTAATGGAGTTAAGACTACGGTTGGGGTTGTTTTTTAATGATCTTCCTGTCAATTTTGTTGTTCAAGTACAAACAGAGAATTAAAATATCATGTAACAGCCAAGAAAAGCAGAATTCAGTGCTGAACTCTCCTCCTTTGTCCTTCCCCACACCTCAGTGCCCCTGCTGCAGGACAGGCACTGCTTCCATCCCCTTTTCCCATCTCTGGAGCCAGGGATGGAAAACCAAAGACAGCAAAGAGCCCCTGCCTTAGTGGAATTTCGGTAACAGAGCTCCAACGTGAGTTAAGTGATCGGTTTTGACGTGCGATGCAAATCTGAGGTTAAAAATATCATTTTCCCTCAAAGTTAATTATGAATCATTAGGAAGACTGAAATAAAATCTTCTACCACCTTCCTCGCAGCTTTTCTGAGCAAATATGGAATGCACAGATCACTTCTGAGGGCTGCTCCAAGGCAGCAGACACTTGGTAACTTTGGGGTTTATTTAAAGCAGACTCACACCTAAATCCTGTGGTTTTGTGGTTGCATCTGGAAGTGCTGCAATTAACAGCTGAAAATCTCCTCAGAGATAAAACTGGAGTGCACTGGAGTGAGCAGGTACATGGACAGACATTCCTGAGTGCTGACATGTGATCCTCACATTGCAAAAGCACCACTCAGTCACCACAAACCAAAAGAGAAACAGGAGCACTGAGTATTTCTGCCCAGAAAGCAGCCCTGGGTAAATTTAAATTCTGCTGCTTTCTAAGCTCCTTGGGCCAGAGAGGGAATTATCAATATTGCTGAAGCTGCTGAAATTCCATTATTTCATTTTCACATCGAGATTATTGTTCTCTCCTCCTCCCTTTTAAGTCACTCTGGAAAGAAAGGTGTTCCAACAGAACCAGAGGTTGTTTTGGTGGTGAATTTTTAAAGAAGGAGCCCAAGGAGGCAGAAACAGCAATGCATCTTCCCTCTTTTCTTGGCACCACACCTCCAACTCTGAGGAATCCTTCTGCCCTCAACCCTACCCCCTAATGCTTGAACATTTCAGATAAATCTCGCTGTGGGTGGAGAGGAGGGCACTGAGAGAACAAGGGGAAGAGAAGCCAAAGGGATTTGAAGTGCTAGGAAGGCTGGATTGATCCGTGCCTCTGCACACACAGGGTGACCCCTGTGACATCCTGAGCCACAAATGCCACAGAGACCCAGGCATTTCAGGGATTAGAGGCAGGTAAATAATTCATGGGCACAGCCACAGGTACAGGGGGTGGGTGGTGGTGGCAGTGACAGATGCTGCCCCCAAAACTGAGCTGAGCCCTTCCAACCTGAGCTGATCCCAAAATATTCCTGGGAGAAGGCAGTGGGGTCATGGATGAGACAGTGCACACACACAGCTGGGAGCTCACAGAACCAAACCCACTGACAGAGGAGGTATTTACAGCAGAAAACACCATTCCCTTACTGCATTTCTGGTAAAAAGACAGCACTACCTTCTCAAACTTATTTATGACAAAAACCACCCTGATCTGCCCGTATTTACATGGCAAAAAAATTCCATTTGCATGGGATGCCTGCAAGCTGGCATTTCACAGAGCAATGTGAGCAGGAGATGCTGGGCAAGCACATTTTCCCTCTGCTCCCTGAGCTTCAGCAGCTCCACCAAACACAGGGGCTGCTCCTGCAGCAGCTCCCACCTCAAATCCCAAGGTGATTTTTTGGGTGAGGAAAGTGCCACAAGGTCAGTGCTGGGTGTGGCTGCTGGGTACAGGCAGAAAATTGTCCCTGCTTCCCCTTCCAGCATCTGGAATTCATATCCAGGCTTCCAAAACACAACCTGCACCCCTCAGGTGCTGCCATGAACACAAAATGTGGGGAGATTTTCCTCTCCATGCACCTCTTTGTAGGCTTGTCTCCCTATTTTATTTTTGCCCTGTGCAATTCTTTGTTTTTATGCCACAAAGTTTTGTTTTCTCAGTTTATTTAAGCAATTTTTACCTCTTCATGGGTTTGTCTCCTCATTTTGTTTTTGCCCAGAGCAATTCCTTTGATTTTTAGCAGCATTCTTTTAGCAGCAATGCCAAAATCGGGAGAAATTTGTGTTTTACCTACCTTGAAATAAAGACATTATTCCTTTTTTTTTGAGGAATATATACTTTCTATATTGTATCATTTATATATTTATATATAAACTATACTTTCAACCAGAAAAAAATAATGTATTTATGCTTCCAGTGCAGACCTGCAGATTCCAAGTGAATGCAATGGAGGTGCAATTTGAGGAGTTCCAGGGAGCTGGGAACTCACAAGTGCTGAAGACACACTTAAAAAGCTGATTTTCACAGAATCATGGAATTCTAGAGAGTTTTTGGGTTGAAGGAGCCTCAGAGATCATCAATCCCCACCATGGGACATCTTCCACCATCCCAGGCTGCTCCAAGCTCCATCCAACCTGGCCTTGGACACTGCTGGGATGAGGCAGCCACAGCTGGGCCATTCCAAATAAAGCCAACTCCTTTTTTTCCCAGCATTTTCATTCTTTCCTCACAGCATCAGAATTGTAATTGTCTTATTTTTTTTGATACTTTTCCTTCCCACTGTCATTTCACATTTAGTATTTTATAAGGAGCAGTTTGTCTTTATTTAAATGGAAATTACCTGCCTCAAAAAGCAGCTTCAGGGTGAGTTAAAAATCCGCTGTATCTCCAGGAAAATTAAGATAATTTCACCTGCATTGTTGCTTCTACCTATTTTTCCCTGATATTTTGGTCAAGTGCACTTTTCTTTAAAATAAGAAATCCCAAACCTTGGCTGTCATGCCAAGCCCTGGGAATACAAGGCCTGAAAGAAGAAACTGGATTTTACAGAAATTTCACTTTATCATGTTCTAACACCACCTTTTTCTCTGGAGTAAATCACCTGCAAAGATTGTATTAAAGAATTTCTGAGCCCTGTACTGAAGAATAATAATGGCAATTTCATAGTGATTTCACAGGATTAACCACGCACCACACAGGAAAACTACCCCAGCAAAATCCAATTTGTTACTTTCCCAACACTGAATTTTCCTTCTCTTTGGCTGGCAATTAGTTATTACAAAAGTTTAATCAAAGACTTCATTTCTTTAAGTGTAGCACAGTCAGAGTAAGATTTAACCAATAATTAAGTAAATTGGACTTGGCTTAGTACACAGGAAATTGAGAATAATTCATAAACATTATCCATTAGCAACTTGTATATTCACACAGTGCTTGAGATTTTTTTTTTTTTAGAACTGATAACATTTAAATATGCCATGAGAAAATAAAAGTATTTTGCAAGTCTATTAGAATGATAAATTGTTTTAGCTGCCTGGTGAGAGGGAAGCTGCTGTTCAAATAAGGGGAGACAAACCTGAAAGAGAGAAATGTAAGTGGGGAAAACATTCCAAAATCCCAGCAGGAAAAGGATGCCACAGAACCTTTCCTAAAGAAGAAAACACATCATGGATACAGTGAGAAGTGAAAGAGAAATCCCTGAAAAACAGGGAAATTAAAGACAGATTTGGGCCTTGCAGACCGTAGAGAGAGAATAATAAGACTGAAAGGAATATTTTAAATAAAAATGATGTGGAGAATGAGCAGCTGGCTGCTTGCAGTTCCAACCTTTGCAAAGAAGGTCAGCAGCCAAAAAATGATGCTCTCAAGAGCTGTTCAGCCAATTCCCACCGTGCTCTGCACACAGAGGAGTCAAAAATTGAGGTGGAACTTTGAAATCCGTGAGGCTTTTACCAGAAGGAACAAGAGGTGGGAACACAGAGTGGCTGCAGGGGGTGTGCAGCCAGGAAAGGGGACTCACAATGTGCATTTTGAAATCACAAATGTGATTTGATTTTGGAATCACAAATGTGCATTTTGAATTTTCCAGGCTAAAAAGAACTTGCTGAAATATCAGAGCTATTGAAATTCCACTCTGATGACTTGAGGGCTGTTTTCCACAGAAATTTAATTGTTGGGTGTAAGAACCCAAACTGCTGCCCTGCTCTCAGCTGAAGGAGCCTGGAATTCAGAAGGGAAATGTGGGATCTGGAAAGTTCTCCTGAAGGTGGGCACTGGCATAGGTCCTACAAACTCAGCAAGTCCTACTCTGTGACAAAGTTTGGATGGAAAGCAGAGGTGGAAGATTGCCCAGAGCAGCTGTGGCTGCCCCTGGATCCCTGGAAGTGTCCAAGGCCAGGCTGGACATTGGGGCTTGGAGCAGCCTGGGATGGTGGAAGGTGTCCCTGACCATGGCAGGGGGATTGAAAAAAAAATCATCTTTCAGTCTTCCAATCTTTGACTCCCAGAGTTGCAACTTCTCCCACTTCTCATCTTTTCTTTTACACTGCAAACCAGTGATTGGAGCAGGGCTGAGGAAATAGAGGGCTCAGTTCCAAGACTTCCTCAACCACAAGAAGTTTGAAGGATTATACCCCCAAAGCTTCCACAAACCACAGAATCCCACCCACAGGTCCCAAACCAGGAGGTGTTTGGAGTACAAACTGAGACTGATGCATTTTGGGCCAGCAATTTTTGACTTGAACACTTCAATTCCCCCTTAGCTCTGCTTTAGGTGTCAGGTTTTAATACTGACTGGAAATACAGTAAATTGTGCTTCACTCCATCACTGAGGAGTGGCCCCCTGTGGATAAACCCCAGAAATATCTCATTACCATCTCCATGAAGGGTGGCTGGTGTGCTCTGGTTTTTGCTGCTCCTGAATTTAGAGCTGCTAAGTTGGATGCCTGTTTGCTCAATAAATATGAAACCAGGCTGATCATTATGGAGTTCTGCTATTTCAGTGCAATCCATCCCCATTTTCTCTTTGATTTCTCCTCTTTCTTCAATAGATTGGTTTTTAGCTGAATGAGTCTGAGTTGTCACTTGGAGTTTCGCTGCCACACCTTTGATTCCTGTGATAAAACAGCAAATGCAGCCAGCAGCATCAAGAACTGTCTGTGGAAATGCTGATTTACTATTGCATTGCTTTGTTCTGAAAAAAAAAAACCCCACTGAAATAATGAATCTGTGGCACAGAAAAAAAATCCCCGGACTAGATTTTCAAAATATCAAAGCTTGGTTTACAACACAGTTAATGAATTTTCATCTTTAAGTACATGGACACACAGGATGTCTTTAAAAAGAGTTCAATTCCAAGCTGCTGCTGGCCAAAGTCTAATAAGTGATGGGATGTTCTGGCTGTACTTCCCTGGATAAATAAGTATTTATGCAAAGAACTGAGCACTGCAAACTAAATTCCTGTATTTGCCACTAAAATGATGAACTGAATTTTGGGCACTCTGTAAAGTTATAAAAATAACAAATTCATCAGTACGCCTATTATGTGTTATGATCATCTGTTTTAACATTAAAAATAGAATTTACTATTCATCCTCCATGCTTGAGAGTTCCTGGACTATATTTAAGCCTCCACACATCAAACTTTAACAGCAGTAAGACAAAAAAATGAATTGTGCTGTGGCACTAAGTCACACCTCACTGTCCCTTCACTGCATTACCCACTCAGTCTAAGGGTAAAATTAATTAAGATGGCATTAGATACACAGCAAATACATGAAAAAATAAGTGGCCTGAGCAGATTTCATTAAGTTGTAATGTGGTTTAAAATTGCTTTAATAGGTAAGTTCATGACACAGCACTTTTACTGCTGCTGAAAGGTCAAAGAGAGAAACAGAGTCAGGAGCTCACAGTTTGAGTTTTGTGGCTTTGGATGTTGATTTTCTTCAGATTTTTTAGGACACTGGCTATTTCTTCATTTCCCATGGAAAACACAGGTAGGATTTAATCAGGATTACCCCAGAAAGGGAATACTCACTTAAATAAGGGAAATATTCTGGTTTGCTTGCTCAGATGAGCTCCTGGTGTGAGGATTCCGAGTCAAGGCAACAGCAAACACTGAAAAGAGAGGGAGAGTCCCCAGTGTGAGTCCATGTCCTGCACACCCACAAAAGGGACATTAAAATGTGACACTGCATCACCTCAAAGGTGCCCAAAACACATCAACACCCAGAGATTCTTCCCCAGGAATATTCCCTTTGCCTTGGAATCACAAATGTGCATTTTGAATTTTCCAGGCTAAAAAGAACTTGCTGAAATATCAGAGCTATTGAAATTCCACTCTGATGACTTGAGGGCTGTTTTCCACAGAAATTTAATTGTTGGGTGTAAGAACTCAAACTGGTGGTGACAGGGATGCCAGTACATGCACATCTCATCTCTTGCCACTGGAATCCATAAAAACAGGGAGACAAATGCTTTATTAGCTAACAGAGACTCACTCTTTTTAAAGTCTTCTTACACTGCTATAAAAAACCTCCACAAATATTTGCTAACAACAGTCTGCACCTATGGGATCCTGTGTTTACACAATGTAAACTGTGGCACTGTGATCACTGGAGCACACGGTGTGGGGTTATTTTTAAGTCCATGCTCTACAGCAATAAAACACTGAGTGTCCCTTAGTATATGAATTTTCCAAGGAAATCTTTCCTGTTCCATAGCATCACTGAACAGCTGTCTCCATTTTGCAGGGTATTACTGCTGTCTCCTCCACTGTGGGGCACAAGCAGGAGGGGCAAAAAAAGAAAGAAGTACCCCCATGAAATAAAATAAGATTGCCAAAGGGACGCCAAAAAAGCATTTTCTCCTAAATGTGGATCGTCACTCAAGCGACTCTGGGACTCCAGGATTTACATAGCCCAAATCTGGCTGTACACAAGCATTAAAAACCAAGTTCCAACCACTTGGAAAAGCTGTAAAGTTTGGGGTTTTTTGTTTTTTTTTTTGAAGTTTCAAAGTCAGCAGCAGTGAGTCAGAGCATCACTGCAGAGAGGGACAGGGACACAGAGAGTGGCAGCAGCAGCACAAGGGGGAGGCAAACACAAAGTGCCCTGGCACATGTGGGAGCTCAGCCTTTGATGTCAAACAAACTCATCTTTGAGGCTTCTCTTCTCCCTGCCAGTCCCTTGGACTGCCTGGATTTTGGGGGGGGTTCAAAGCCTGACTAAAGCTGAGCTGACAAGATGTTTTGGGAGGAGGCTGGGATTGTTCCCACCACCCCCAGGAATCGCAGCGTTCCCACTGCTGAGGCTTTGATCAACTTGTTGCCTGAACTTGGAGTGATTTGTCATTGATTTGTCATTCCTTTCCTGCCTGGAGATGCAGGAATCTAGGAGAGAGTGAGTTAGCAGCCTGTCAAAACTGTGACTGATGAACAAAGGAGCATGAGGAGTGCCTGGAAGAGGTTCTTTTTCCTTGGCAGCTCTGCTGCACTTGGGTGATTCTGGAAGTGTCCTGATCCGTTCCCTTGCTTCCTTCCCTGTGCAAAAGGGACAGGGGCAGACCTGGATGGAGCAGGGCAGCCCAGGGACATACTGAGAATTCTCCCTCTGCTTCATGGATGAAACCTTAACCTAAGCAATACCTGTGATTCACTTTCTGAAGTTACAAATGTCCCCAGCAACAAAGAGAATCGACCACGGCAGAAAGATAAAACTAAACCTACAAAAGTGACAGGGAAAGACTCTTGGGAAGCAAAACCAGCTGGACAGCACCCATGGCTGTGAGGATAAACTGGTAACCAATGCCATGAAGTAACCAATGTCTGTAATCAATTGTAACCAATGTCATGAAGCTGAAGCAGAAGCTGGAAATGCCAGAAAGCTGAGAGGGAAGGGTCAGAGAATGAAGCTTTTCACCATTTGCTTTAAAAGAACCTCTGAGGTAGAACTCTTAACATCTTTCCTGAAGTCCAGAAAGCTCAGTAATGCACAGCAGTTAATTCTGGAACCTTAAAATCAAACATGGAACAGAGCTGCCAGAATCTTTCTTTATGCAAAACTTCGCAGTATTTGAACCGTTTCTCTGTTGTCTCTGCTTCATATTTTATGTCACAGGATGGATCCTAACAGTGGGAAAAACTAACCCAAATAAATTCACTGTGTAGTCACTTACCTGTTATTTTGCCAAAAAAAAAAAAACCAAAAACCCAAATGGTTTAGTCTGTTCACGAGATGATGAGTCAAACTTCTTTTCAAAAAGGAATTGAAGATGACGAGCACAGCTATTTAAACAGAGGCATCATAAATGAGGGAGGTCAGAACAGGCTCCTTCTGTAGGCTTCCAGCTAGTTTTTATCATCATTGACTTTTTATGCCTCTTCAAGGGCCAGGAATTTTCTGGATTAGCAAAGAATGGAATGTTTTGTCAACATAGAAGAGAGATAAACAGCATGACAAAGCAATTATAGAATTATCAGCCTGACAATGATCCCAGGCCAAGGAACCAAATGACCGAGGCAGAGCTTGTTAAGCACAGAACTAAAAAAGTGTAATTAACTCCAATCAAAGTCAGGTTTCTAAAGATTAGATCATTGCCCAGATAATGAGGTTTCTCTTTGTAAGATTAGGGGTTGATTAATGAAAGGTGAAAACATAAGAAACATTTAGTCTGGGTCCTGGGTGGTTCGTTTTAAAAAGTTAGGGATGAAAATGGTGAAAAATGGGATGAGCTGGGCTGTGTCCCGGAACTAAAACCTCTGGACAATCTGTTGGGATGGGATTGTGCAGGGTTTGTGTCTGAGAGGGTTTTTGTGGGCCATCACCTCACACAAGGCACTTTGAACCCCCCCAGTTTATCTCCAACCCTGTCCCAGTTTGAGGGATGCATCCACACGTTCATCCAGCATGTTCACCTCTCCATTTGTTTATTTTTAAATTGTTTATGCCTCAATGCATTCACTGCACCTCATCCTCTCAGGTGTTAAACATCTGTATGGTTTTTATTCATCAAATGTCACTCCAGAGCTTCTCTGTGCTGTTGCCACCCTTCCCTTTTGCCCACAGATCCCATTTTTCCAACCTGTTCCATCAGCATCCTCTCATTTTTCTCCAGAGGGCCAGAGAAAACATCAAATGAGAGCAGTTCTGAGATTGATTCTTCAGAAATTCCGTATTTGAGTCTCAGAGTTCCTTGCAGTGTAAATCAAAACAAACTTTAAAGCCTCCCTGAAACTACAGGGTGAACAAGACTGAAAATGCATTATTCAGGCCAGCTGAAAGGGATAAGATCCAATTTTTGGACACTGGGATAGAAAAATATACTTGAAACTAAAGTGTGGGTTTTTTTTTTTTTTGAACAGTGACTAGAATTCATCACAACGCTTCAGTGATTTTTTACAGCTGAAAATATTCTAACCCAGACAGTGTTTTCTAAATTATTAAATTAATTTTAGGCATAAAACTAAAGCCATGGATGCTGGATTGTATCATAACAATAGGGGATTTTCCATGTCCTTCTGGCAGGTATTTGTGGCTGAAAGCACCACCCATAGCTCTTGTCTTGATTTCACAACTGTTCAGATAATTTAGCTGGAAATATTTTTGTGTAAAACTCTTTTTGGAGGAAAAGCATTAATTTAAGCCTTATTTTCTTTTTTCCACCCCTATTCATCATGCTAAGTTTATCCTGTAAATCCTATTTTTTTTTTTCCCCACATCAGAGTTTTTATTTAGAATCATAAAATTATGGGATCATAAAACTACAGAATCATAAAACTACAGAATCATAAAATTATAGAATCATCAAGCCCAACCCTTAAGAGAGATTTCTATATATTCGTTTACATTTGTATATAAACACAAGGCTTTAACAGGGAAGACAAAACTATTTACCATAAGCCATAAAAACTGCTATAAAAGCCCACAAAAACAATGATAAGAACTTTAGAAATGCTGGATCTGGGATTATTTTTTGAAATTAAAACCCTTGAGCTAATTTTTTTTCTTTTTATTCAAAGTTCAGAAGCTCAAGAGAAGGACACACTTCCTGTTTTGAAGTCCTTACATCAAATAATGCATTAAACTTGTAAGGAAAACAGCATTTTCACTCAGCTGAGCAAAATGAGGTCACTAATATTTAAAAACATGAGGTTTTCCCCCAGATTTTTCCCCATGATGGCTTAACCCTGAATTTGGGTGGAATTTGCCATCTGTTTCCTCTTGCATCACACCCTGACTCAAACTTCCGGGGCTTTCTTTTGGCAGCTGAGGCCCAAAAACGGGATAAAAATAAAAACCAAATATCTGAATCCTGACTGCCAACAATGCCTTTGCCTTGTGCTCTTTCCCAGGGAGAAATCATATTTATAAAACGTGTTATGTGAGGTGCCATCAGTTTTTATTCACATTTTGCTGACTCACAGAGCTCCTGACAGAGCTTTCCAGCTGAAGAGAAGATTTCCCCACAGCCAAAGCAACTGGAGAGCAGGAATTATTTGGAGAAAAATGAACTTTATGTCTTTTTATCCTCTGGAGGACTTTCTGCTGGAGAAGCTGGGTGTGAGCTGTGCCCTGGAGCTGGCTCAGCAGGGCAGGGGGCAGGACAGAGCTGTCACCACATCCCAGGATGGTCCTGAGCATCCCTTCCCTCCCCAAAATCTCAGAGCTCCGATTCCTGCATGGATGAGGCTCCCTGGGCCACCTCCATGGGGGCTCAGGGTGGATTTCAGCTCAGAAATAGCCACCAAACTTCTTTTTTTAATGATTTTTAAGCACACACATCACTCCCATCCCGAGGACTGGTGGAGCACCAGTCCCACAGGGCAGCAATCACCAGCCAGAGACTAAATTTGGGAGCGTAATTAAATAATTCTGTTAATTACAAACGCCCTACAATTATTTTTTTGTATCTTTTAGAGACATCTCAACACCTACCCACGCACACTGCCAAAGGTTCCTTCTCCTTTTAGAAAGGCACTCATTAATATTTAGATACAGATCCTTTCCACCTTCACTGCTGGCCTTAAAATTGATCAAGGGAGGACACAAAAAAATCTGAATTTTATTTTGAAGTAAAAAGGTCTTAGAAGCTCGTATACAAAAGCTATAAAAATCCCTAATTAAAACCCCAGAGAGCCCAGAGATCTCTAAAAAGCACTTATCTTCTCAGAAGGCAGAGCTTTGTTCCCAGTCTATCTGTGCTCATAAACTGAAAATAGGTGAACACACTTCTGGCTGGATAAATTATTGTCTAATATCCCATGCAACATGCACAGATTCATCTCATTACAAAGGGGTTTGGGGTTTGGGTTTTTTTTTTTCATTTTTAAGAATCATTTCCTGGCTCTCCATAGAGAAATACTCAATGTTAACTTCTTTAAAAACATAAATATTTCCTGGATGCAAGAGATGCTTCACAATGGCAAAAGCCATCAATATTTTTTTTTTCCATCTGTTTGTCACACTTGTTTTGAGATCAAATTAGTTGAACATTCAATAAATAAAATTACAGGTGAGGAAATCAAAGCTAAAAGAGAACTGCTTTAAACAAAGGGAGAAATCACAGCCTCCTGTTTTTTGTGGAGATGCAAATCTCCTCCTACATCACCAGGACTTTTTGAACTCCATTTCTACGGATGCTGGTGGGAAGTCAGCTCATTTCTCCCGTGCATTAAAGAGAATAATTTATTTCCCACAAGGAAAAAAAAAATAAAATAGGAGTGCATATGCAAATACCATGTCCAAATAAACCCATTCTATTCAAATTCTAGTCTGTGAGTGAGGTAAATGTTGTGTAGCATGCACTCAACAGCTTTTGTGTGAGCAAAATGCAGAATTAACAGGTTCCAGATGATCACTGCCATTCTGCCTTTTCTAGGATGGCAGCACAATAAAATCAGGGTTTTTTTTTCCTCAAATATGTGTATTTTGCCATTATTTCACTTCCTGGCACGTCAGGCTACACCAATTTCCTCATCTCTTTGTTTCTTCAGAATTTTAGAACCAGATGAATGAATTAATTTCTGCCAAACCCTGCCAGCTTCCTTTTCACTCCATTCCTCCCAAAGGCCACAGCTACAAACTAAAACAGAAAGTGAAAATATGATTTAACTGAGATGTTTGTGTGGCACTTTTTGTTGGGGTTTGGGATTGGTTTTATTTTTGCTGGTTAGTGTAGAAATGCTGCTTGGCAATTCATCCCCACTCCTGGAGCTTTCCAAGATTCAACCAGACAAGGACCTGAGCTTGGGATGGTGCAAGGAGTGTTCAGGGAGCAGGAAGGGGTCATGGACTCAGAATTTCCATAATCAGCACTCCCATAATCTGTTTTAATTTAGACAACTGTAAGAAGATTACGACTAAAAACTAAAATACCTGAATTTCCAGACTTTTTTACTGCAAAGGTGAGAATGGTGGGGTTTAGCTGAACAATCCAAATGGAGATTCAGTCCTTCCTGCCTGAATTCTGAGAGATTTTGCAGTTAAATTTCATCACCAGCACTTTATTTCCAAGCTCACATCCCCCAGCAGCTCTTGGTTCACTGCTGAATTTCTCAGTGCCTCAAGCACAGGCTGTCCCATTCCCAACCCCATTCCCAAAGTGGGAATCTGCTCCCTGCACGTGGCAATGAGAGGCCTGGATTACAGGAAATTATTTAGACTAAAAAATCATTATCAAAAAAAAAAAAAA
>WEIU01021979.1:328775-339883 GCA_013389925.1 Aegithalos caudatus
TGCACCAACCCACATTTTCAATGCTTTGCTTAATTTACTTTCCAAACTGCAGCCTGGCTACATTTATATTTCAGGGCTTGGGGAAAAAAAAGGAAAAAGGTCAAGTCAAGATCTGTGTTGACTGCAACATTATTTCTGCATTCCCTTTGATAAGATCTGCAGGAACTGTTTGTTCAGAGAGGAGCCAACAGGAATATTCAGCAGGAATATCCAGCAGGAATATCCTGCATGAATATCCAGCAGGAATATCCAATATGAATATCAAGAAGGAATATTCAGCAGGAATATCCAGTAGGAATATCCAGAAGGAATATTCAGCAGGAATATCCAGTATAAATATCCAGCAGGAATATCCAGTATGAATATCCAGAAGGAATATCCTGCATTAATATTCTGCATGAATAACCTGAATGAATATCCAGCAGGAATATCCAGAAGAAATATCCACAAGGAACATCCAGCAGGAATATCCAAGAGGAACATCCAGCAGGAAAATCCAGTAGGAACATCCAACAGGAACATCCATCAGGAAAATCCATCAGGAATATCCAGCAGGAACATCCAGCAGGAATATCCAGCAGGAATATCCAGCAGGAATATCCAGCAGGAATATCCAGCAGGAACATCCAGCAGGAACATCCAGCAGGAATATCCAGCAGGAACATCCAGCAGCAGCCCTGAGGTGAACCTGCCATCACTGCCACTCATGAGGCAGAATTTTAAGTGCTGCTCCAGGAGTGTTCCCACTGCAGGAGCTGCAGCTCCATCCAGGAATTTGCAAAAAGTACCTGATGGCAATGGCTGGAAGGAGCAGAAATGCAAATATTTGGGGGTTTGTGCCATGGAATTGAACCCAGACTGAGCCTTTAGGGGAGCTCTGAAGGGTGCCAACAGCTGAAGCTCTCAATAAAGCAGTGAAAATGAATCCAGAAGTCCACAGACAGAGAAAAATGTTCAACCCAAAAGGCAAAGTTGATTAAATGCTGCAAATCCACCCAGTCCTTCAGAAAAGTAACACTGAAACCAAAAGGCAAAGTTGATTAACTGCTGTAAATCCACCCAGCCCCTCCTGTGTAACCCTGCACAGGTCAGGTTTATATACACTGATTAACTCATTACACACACTAATACACTAATTAACTACAGAACTCCAAATTATAGAGGGACCAAACCCTCACTCTGTGAATTTCTCCTGTAACACCAGCATTTTAACCAATTTATGTTCTCACATGACACTAAAAGTAAAGTTTTACACAAGAAATGTATGAAAGTTCATTTTTAGCTCCTGTTGCCAGCTGGGTAAAAGTTCTCTTTGGTAAATCCTCCCTTTGCCACCACAGGAGGCTGCACCATTTGCATCCCTCAAGAAGTGAGACAGCCACCAAGATTATTAATGGCTTTCCCCTCAGCCAAATTTACAAATTGTCACAGAACCTACACTTATTTTGCATGAAAATTCCAAGGAAGCGAGCCGTGCTCTTTTTAAGATGCTCAAAATCCAATTTTACACTTGTCTTAATCACTGCAGATCAGTTCATCTCACGTTGGAGCTGCCATCTGCTCAGCCTTTTATCAAATTCCCACCCAGAAACTCCTCTTGCTGCTGCTGCACAGACACAGGGGGCCGTGTGTGCAAGGAATTCACACCTGACTCCACCAGGATGGGGTCTTTATCCCCAAAATCCAAATCCTGCAGGGGCACTGGGAGGTCTCAGCCATCCCAGGCAGTGGTGAAATGCCCAGGGGTGGCTTCACAAATGGTGGGGACAAAAAAACAGTGACAGTGATGTTGTATCATCCCTTCTAATAGCAAAACAAACCCTAAAAAACACCCAAATTATCATTAATCCTATTTCTTTTCCCTAATCAATCTTTTTTAAAATTCATATTAATCCTGTTGTTTTTGTTTTTTTTCCACCTCTCACAAAGCATCCCACAACCCAAGGCCAGGGATTGACATGACTGGAATGAAAATCCAGTTAAAGTTGCTTTCTCTCCAAGTGGTGGAAACTCACACTGGAATTAAAGTGATGAGAATGAACATCTGGCCAGATGTTCAGGGCAGAAGGAACCACACCAGGCAAGCATTTCTGCCAAAACATCCAAAAGATGGGCATTTGTAAATGCCTGATTTCTAAGAATGGGAAAGTTCTTGTCAGAACTGAAATAGTGGGAGATCACAATTCTATTACTCAGGTAAAAAAAATATTTAAAAATCATGTTTAAAACATGATAAACAATGCATTGCTTCTAAAATGAACTTCTTTACACACTTAAAGTATTTCTGTAGCAAAGGGGAAAAAACCCAAGCAAAGTAAGAGCCTATTTTATCTTCTGGATCTGCTTTGCTACCAGATATTGAGACAGAAGATTCATTAATCTTTTCACAAAGTCAAGCACTGCCTTTGAGGATTCATCCACTCCCTTCTCTTGCCTGGTTTAGGATTAGGAAATGGGTTTGCTTCCATTGCACAAGTTTGGAACAATGAAACAGAAAAATGAATGTTCATTTTAAGCACATTTAGGCCCAAATTAGGCACTGAGCAGTAAAATTAAGAAGGAAAACTCAGCTTTTTAAATTAAGTGTCTGCATAAAGTAACAGGTTTGTGTTCTGTATTTTAAATTTAGAAATTTCTTTTACCATGGTCAGTTGCCCTTGTGGGGACACACATCTCTGCATCCAGGCTAATTCTGTTTCCTAAAATAACATTATGATTAAGCTTTCATTGTTTTCTTTTTCCATCCAAAGTCTTTGGATTCTAGGTACCAAATTAAAATGCTTGACTGAAATGAGATGCCAGCTAAAAATGAGCAATTGATGCTTATGTTAATATTTAGCAGGGTTACACTCACCTCACCCCTGTTACTGTAGGACTGATTTATTTTCCAGCACTTTCCCCATTTTCCTGTTCCCTCCTGACTCCTGAGGCTCTTTCCTGAGCTATTTTCAGAGGTTTAAAGACTGGGGAGTGTGAGGACAAAAATGCAGGAATGATTGGAGATGCTCATGTCATTAACTGGACATTGGCAGAGCAATTCAAATAATTCTACCTTAAAGAAGGCCAAAGCTAAAAATACAAATGCCCAGCTCTGAAGGCACTGCTGGCTTCAATTCTCCCCACAAAAATCAGAAAATATCCACGAGATCAGAAATCCACAAAGAATTTCATGGAGCTCCATGACCAAACCTTTAATATTTGCTTGTTGACTAAAATGCTAAAGGATCTGTCTGATAAACTATAAAATATATTGAAATAAGGACATTTAACAAAAGAAGAATATGCAGGAGGGTAAGAAAATACCCTTGGGTCAGTCAGGGAACCCAGAAACAGAATTTGTACCTGAGCTTTTGGGGCTGGACAGGAGCAGCAGGAATATTCCTGCTTTGATTATTCCAATTAAATATTTTACACTTGTAGAAATCATTATGAACACCCCTAAATGGATTTTCTCTGTGCAAACCTATAACTCAAGAATTTAAAATAATGTTTTAAAAAAGCAACAAGCTCAGAATGTTGTGACACAGCTTGGTGCTGGGCTTCTTTTTATAATGGTGAATTGATATTTTTGATTCAAAATTCTGGTGTTAACACATTAAAAATCTTTACAGGGAAGGGAGGAAGTGGAACTGATCTTTTCAGAATGGATTTTCCAGAAGTAAAATCAGCAGAGCTACCTGTACTTACTAATTTAATAACTAGATGTGAACCATACAGACATGAGAAGTGAGGACAAAGGAAATCCCCCTCAGTTCTCACAAAAGGCTTTTTTTAAAAAAAAAAAAAGATAATTAATGGGACATCTGATATGGACACGAGCTATTGGGCATAATAAATTGAATTAGTAAAAATTCGAGTTGTAACATATTGTCACAGCTCAGAAACCCCTGTCCAGATGATTTTCCACCCAGTACCAAGCTCAAAGCCAGAGATTCTCTCTCTGAGGAACCCCATTAATGCCCTGCTGAAACAAATCTGAATTTAATTCCAGCTCTGTGGGTAACAACTCTGGTTGCTTCCCTCTTTTACTGCCACGCCATAAAACCCCAGGAATTAGATTTAGGAGCAGCCACCTGCTTTCTCAACAGACTGCCAACACCTGATACTTTTTTATTATCCTTTTTTTTTTGAAGCTTATTATGGGTGCAGACAGAATTTGCTGAAACTTTGGGGCTGAGGTGCAAGGCAGTGAATAACAGCAGGTAAAAACTCCACATGCATTCTTCTCCAACCACGGGATCATTTTTGATCCCCCCCCCTCCCAAAACCACTTTTCTGTTCATCAATCCTGTATTATTCAGTCAGTGAAGACCAAAGGTGCTACAAAGAAACCTTTCCCCAAATTTTAATTGTGATTAAAATGTGAGGGAGCAGCACAGGCCAGACCCAGAGGATTTGCTTTCCTTTTCCTTATTCCATGGTCATCAATCCCTCCCTCCCCCTGCTGCTGTTCCATTTCCACCCACATTGCCCTCAAGATAGATTTGAAGAAGCAGGTGGAAGTCATTCCAGATGTAATTTTGTTTAAAAAAAAATTAAAAGAGAAATAATGCCAGAATTAGCCCCAAAAGAAGAATTTTTTAGCAGCAGAGCAAGTTGCTAAATGAAATAAACAAGTCAACACCCAAAATTATGTCGCTTTAGTACTCCACCTTTACTCACTGGTTAGTAAAAAGTGCTAAAATTCCATTTTCTTTGGACACTTCCATCAACCTGAAACACTTCTGCTATGCCAAAACCTTAATTACTAACAAGAAATAATAATAGTCATGTGTGCAAGCAGGAAAGTCAATTATATTAAGATTAAAGACATATTCAGATGGAATAACAAAGCATCAAAATGTTTGCTCTGATTATCTGAGAGTCTCTGCCCACACTGCAGCTCAGGGCTTTAAAGCAGAATTTCCAAGACTTTTGGTGACTTTCTCCCTGCAATACTATAAAAGAAAATACTGAGGATTTTCAGGATAAATCAGAGCTAAATTAACAGTAAACAGAGGCCCATCAGAAATATGACATCTTACAAAGTGGAAGAGATTTTTAAGCACTGAAAAGGCATCATCACAGGAATATCAAAGGCAAAAGATATTTAAAAAATAACCATGCTTCATTTTGCAACCAGGACTGAGTAAACCCTGCCTTAACCTCTCTTCCCAATCCCATTCCTCACAACTTTGTCCCAGAAAAGGACGTGTCAAAGTCCTCAGAGTGAGGAGCGACGGACGCGCTACTAAAAAGAAATGAAAATAAAATAAAATAAAATAAAGTCTGATAAGATAAAAATGAATCACAGAATGGTTTGCTTTGGAAGGAGACCTAAAATATCACCTAGTTCCAACCCCCACACCGTGATTTTAGGGATTAAAATCCTCCTCCCCCCAAAAAGGAAGCAAAGGCAGCAGCAGCTCCTTTGGGATCTGTGACTGCAGAACTCACCCTGCTGAGCAGAGCTGCTCCTCACCTCTGGCTGGCCACATTCCTCAGATCCAGGAATCCCCAAGAAACTCCAACATCCAGCTAGGCCAAGGCATTTACACAATTTATCCAAAATCTCTGGTTGCTGCCAAGGAGCCCCCAGATCCTTCTCTCCTCTCAACAGCACACAAGGGTCAAACCTTTGCTTTGTGCCCGACCTCTTCCCCGCCCAGCTGGCTCCTGGGGGGGTGATGAGGCACAAATCCTCATGAATTGTCTGAGCAAATTTATAAAGAGAGAAGAAAAGTGATTCTGCCTGCTCCTATTGCATTTATCACTTCGTTGCCTTCACCTCAGAGGTGAGGGACTGACCACAGCCCACGTGGGATCCCACATTTCAGCAGCTGAACTGCAGATTGTGTTCCTCAGACTCAGATTGTGTTCCTCAGAATCAACAGGACTGGGAAATGAATTTATAAATCAGTGAGCCCATTTCTGGTGAATCCCCACAGCAATTCAAATTCCATGCAGCTCAGTGGACTTTCATTTCAGGGAACATTTTATTCCCATATCATTTTGGGAAGATACAACTGGAGGAAGAGCAACGTCCACGCCAACCTCCCAGTCTAACAGCACAGATTGCTCTCTTCCTTCACCTCTCATTTCAATTATCTGCTGATTTTGTCAGACTACCTGAAAGCTTCTACACCAACTTTTTTTTAGTGGAGATAAAGCTACTTTCCTATTCAAGGGAAGCAGATAACCATTCACTCCATGACCAGTTTATCCCTTCTTTTAAATGAACAGCCTGTACTAAAAAGAGGCTATAAAGTGTTGACTGCAAAACAGCAAACAAATGGTTTGGCTTGGCTGTGAAACTCTTGCAACACTTTCTACTCAAATAAAAAGCTGTGATTCTACCATGGCTACCTCCACTGTGATTTCCATTGAATTAAAATCTGGCTCAGGATTGCAAATCCTATTTGCAGGCAGGCAGAACTCATGCAAACAAAACTGAAATGATAATTGAGAGACAGTTCTTGAATAAATGCTGGCTTTGTCCCAGACAACACCCCTCTGTCACTGCCATTCTGTTTGTCCAAAGGGAGGATTATTTCCTGGACACGTAGATTGTGCTGAGGGCACAGGAACAGAGAATCCCTCACCAGGAATTGTTCCTCTTCATTAAGAGACTATAAAGAGTCAAAATTCCATCCTAAAAATATTCTTTACTAAAGCACAGATGGTTTGTAAGAGCCACACAAACAGAAGTAGTGCTTTCCTCAATCCATGTGCTCTTTGCATGGCTGAAAAGGGAAGAGATGCAAAGGAACCTCCTTTTACACCCAGAATTGGGGCTGTGGTTGCCCCAGATGTCCTGAGAACTGACATCAGTACAGCCAGGCTGCAGTTGGGAGCTGGCAGATGTGGGAGAAGCACCCACACTGTCAGTGCTGCTGGACCAGCTTCAGCCCTCACTCCTAGGGAACATTTAGATATTGGTATCCAATTAGCCCAATTAATTCCAGTGGAATCTATGACAAATCCAGTTCACCTTCCTTAAATCACACCAACCACGTTTTGTTCCACCTACTCACTAAGTCCTGTCATTTTTAAGAATCAGGATCCAGGTACATCTGCTCAGTGCTCTCCCATTATTCACCATGCCAGGTCTAACTCTGCTGGATTTATCAGTCCAGAGGAATGGGACAAAGCAGAATAAACTGCCAAAACACAAACACTGCCCTCTTTACACTGCCCATCCCATTTCAGTGATGGAGGATTTAAATCAGCATGGTTTGTGGCTCACAAAGTGCCAGCAACCTCAGGAAAAGTGGAAAAGGAAACCAAACTAAAATGTGGCTTCCAAAAGAGAGTCACTCTGAACGTGGCCTTGTGTTGGTTTCAAAGTGTTTCTCTTTATGCTGGCAATGATTCACGCTGCTACTGAATATTTTACATATTCTTTAGACAAAAAGCCAGAGATATCTCCTTCCTGAGGTGGATTTAGCTAGGTTAGCATGAAGGGCA
Source organism: Aegithalos caudatus (assembly GCA_013389925.1). NCBI lineage: Eukaryota > Metazoa > Chordata > Aves > Passeriformes > Aegithalidae > Aegithalos > Aegithalos caudatus. The sequence goes on from WEIU01021979.1 coordinate 336,222, forward strand.
GTAGTTTGAAAATGTTCTTGACAGTTAGAAGTGGAAGGAAAGGAGTTTCCACATCCAGAGGAATGGAATTCACCGTGGGGTGAAGGATGCTGAGGCTTTCCTGAAGGAGCTGCTGCAAGAAGGAAGAGCAGCTCATGCAGAATCCCTGTGTCTGAACTGAACTGTCACCTGGAAAGTTGTTTATAAATAATTACAGAACTTTAAAGGGTTTTCCAGTTCACAAAAAACTAGGATTCACATTCTGGGCTCGCAGGATTTGATATCCAGGGAAGGGAACTTTTGATCCTGCCCAGCTTTATCACAGAGCCTCCCGTCGTGTTCCTGCACTTGGATGCTCTGCACAGTCCCAGGGATGGGCAAACTGGGGAGGAAAAGGAGCCCAGCAGCAGAAACTGAACTTCTGAAGGCTAAAAATATCAACAGAGTTGATTCCTGGGGTATCTACACAGCTTCATCCAGCCTTGTGTTGAAAGCTGAAGGATAAGTTAATAAAAAAAGGGGTTTTCTTGAAGGCTGCTTACAAGTCTGAGGCAGAAAGTGAAGATTCCATGAGGCTGGGAATGTGTAAATCCTTGATACCACACAGTGGGGAATGCCTGTATCCTTTGGAAAAATCAAGCTTTCCAGTCTATAATAAACTCTTATTTTTAGGCTAGAGAATTAAAGGCCGAGTTTCACCCCACTGTGCCTTCAGAGAGTAAATGCAGAAGAAAAACAAGTCCTAAAGATTTCATGCACTTAGGCATTTTATACCTCAACAAATTGCAAGCAATTAAACAGGAGCCCACAAACTGCAGGCAGTTTGTAATTTACCATGCTCTGAAGTCTTGGTGAGACTGGATCATTATTCAGTAAAATAATACCCCCAGAAGTGGTAAATACACATTCAAAGAGAAGCAAGTTCTCCTCCTGGCTGTTCCTTAAGAGCAGCAGTGCTCCTGCAAACCATCAGATCTTTCTGTGATTAGATTAAAAAAAAAAATCCCAGCAGGGAACTGGGAGGCACAAGAGATGTGAAATCACAATTAAACAAAAGAAGAAATGGGGAGATTGTGTTGAGCAGACAACACAGAGCAAAAATAAAACACGTGAACTAATGCAGCACCTTTGAAATGCAGGGGATATGGGGATAAGATTTTAAAAAAAAAACAACCGGGGAAATCTCTCATAAAAAGTGATATCTGAGCCATTTATCTCCCAGTCAGAGCTGGCAAAATCCTTTGCTTTGCCCTGAGACAAAAAGCATTAAGTGAGGTTTCTAAGAGCTGCTTAGCTGGAAACCTGACCAGTGTGCACGAGCTTTTTAAGCCAAGATTACAGCGAGCTGGGCTTCAAACTGTGTGAAATCATAGGAGGCAATCAAAGCATGGATTCCACAAAGAACCCACAGGAAGAAATTCCTCTCCACACAAAGAAATCCCCCCAGAGATCCCTGCTGGTATGGAGAGTGCACGGAGATGCAGCAGCATTGGGATAAATCCAGTGAACTCAACGAAACCATTGATTCCCAAACATCTGCTCCAAAATCAACATCCTGCTTCCAAAAAACTGCTCCTAACACTCCTGTTTTCAACTGGGAGACTGATCCCTGTGGAATTCCAGCAGATCTGATCCCTGTGGAATTCCAGCAGACCTGATCCCTGTGGAATTCCAGCAGACCTGATCCCTGTGGACTTCCAGACCTGATCCCTGTGGAATTCCAGACCTGATGCCTGTGGAATTCCAGCAGATCTGATCCCTGTGGAATTCCAGATCTGATCCCTGTGGAATTCCAGCAGATCTGATCCCTGTGGAATTCCAGCAGATCTGATGCCTTGCTCAGTGCAGGGCAGGGGGATCAGTGCAGCACCACCAAGGTCATCTCCTGGCTGATTGTGTGTCACATTAAAATATAATTACCCACTCTTATCAACCTGACAGATTTAGGACTGGGAAAGAAATCCAGCTCTCAGATTTTATTCCTCCAACCACAGGATTCAGAGAGAACTTTCCATTAAAAAAAAAAAAAACAACAGAAACAACAACAACAACAACAAAAACAACAACACAACAAAAACAAAAACAACCAAATCAGACCAAACTCAGTGTCATTAATCCAGAGGAAAATCTAAGCAGGAGGATGAGCACTGCAAAATCCTAGAGCACAAAAACCTTTCAGGAGAAATTACAGCGCAGGAAAGCAGCAGGAAAATGGTATTGAGCACAGGCTTTTATTTGAAAGTGTAAATAATAATGTTTGTCTTGGGATTGGTTTTCAATTTCAGCCCCGTCCAGCCACGTTGTTTGTTTTGTATTTAGCCTTCAATATGAATTGTAGGTAATTATGAGTTTGGATTAAATGAAGAATTTGGGAATGCTCTGCACTACTGGGCACTCCACTGCTTCTTGAATCTTCACTAACAAAAAAATCAAATTAAAAAGCTGTAGCTGCACCGTGATTAACACCCAAAGGGAACTTTTTGGCTCTCAGAGATACTCTTAATGCTGAACTAGTTAATTAACTTAAGGTGTGTTTTAAATCAGCCAGGCTGGGTATTAAAATGGACAGTAAATGTAAGAACTGGTGTGCAACACTCTCCAAGTGGACCCTCACACTGCACAGATAATGGAGTTATAACTTAGCAGTTACAGCAAACACTGACAAATCTACAATGAAATTTGGGCCTTAACATCCCTGATTTATTTTTATTATCCCATAACAATCCAATTTCTCATCACTAGGAACTTTCCCTATATTTTAGTGGCTAATAGAGAGCTATTTTATTTTGTTTTTACATATGCAATGAGTGCTCTGAGTTTCCTCAGTGATATTTATCAGAGTCTCTTCATCAGTTTAATTTCATTTCCACTTATGCTTTCAGCAAAATACATTGGGCTTTTCCACCACAGGGCTCAGGATGCTGTGGAACATTTTCCTTCAAGGAAATACAATATCTGTCCATCAGTGCCATGTTTTTCAATCCCTCCTTCCTCCTGCATTATCTCCATGTGGAATTATGCAAAATTCCCTTGTTCTCCCTGCCCTCCAGCCTCTCTGAAGGAATTGAGGTAAAACATCTCAAGCTCAGGGTTTTTTCTGCTGCCCTCTTCCAAAAGCTCCTGTGTGATTTTAGAGGAATTGTTTTGTGTTGATGCTTAAAATCGTGGTTACTTAACTGAGCAGTTTAATGCTGAAATTTCTTTTGCCCCTCACATGCATATGATCACAGCTTGCTGTGATATATATAAAAAAGACTATTAATTTTTTCTATTCCCTTGCCACTATTTTTTTTTAATGCAGTGCCTCAGGCAGAGCCTCCTTTATGGAAAACAATAAACAAGGAGCATCCTCCAGTAGAAATTCCAGACATCCAACAATCACTCACCACTCTGAAAATTCATCTTGTGTGAAAATTGTTCCTTCCCTCAGTATTTGCAGTCATTGGACTCAGGGTATCAGCATCCAGTAGAGGCCAAATGTTACAGAATGGGGTAAATAAAATCCCATAATATTCACAGATATTGGTTATACTTAGCATAACGGTGTGAATGGAATGCTGGCTCTATAATTATATTTTTTTTTTGTCAGCTTGGGGATAGATTTTCTAGGGAAAACCCCTACATATATATATTTGTGTGTGTTTTGTGCATTTTATATATTTTCATATATATTTATATGTTTT
>WEIU01021980.1:1720-15496 GCA_013389925.1 Aegithalos caudatus
CCTTAACCAACATAAACTAAATGTCTCCTTGGAAAAGTGCCAAAGAAGACCAGAAGTGCACAAGAAAAATAAAGGTAAAGGGTTCATGAAGAAGACTCCTGTCTACTTCATCCTTTGAAGACCCTCAGAGACCACCACAATGGACTGAGCATGCCCAGAAGGGCGTGGAATTAATTACCATACAAGGCGAGGATGGGTGGGGTCAGGGAATGAATATGTATGAAACATACTATGCATATGTAAAACCTCAGGGAATAATAAGGAGAAGATTCCTGGGTGGGTATGCGTGCCTTTGGTGAAATTATTCCCCACGCATCTCGACACTGAATAAATACGTACAGCTCTAACAACTATTATTAGTTGTGGAGTTCTTTCCGCCCCTTGTTTCAGGCAGGTCATGGTGGGTTGGCTCAGAACCTGTTCTGTCCTGTACCTGCTGTTCCTCTGAACGGATATCTGTCCTGTTCTCTCAATGGACTGATCTGTCCTGACTGCTATGTACCTTGTACTGGTCCCCCACCTTTTGGCCAACTGCCTGTCACTTCAGAAAGACTATAAAGAGACTCCTTAAGTTAACAAAAGCTTGAGATCTCTCCACAGAAGGCGGATCTATTGGCGAATGACCACGAGGACTCCGTCTCTTCTTTTGGTAGCTATTCCCCTCTTTTTCTATTCTCTCTCTCTCTCTCCTCTATCACATTACCGTGTTGTGGACACTCAATAAAAGGTGCATTGTTTTGATTAAAACAATAATTCCCTTGTGTCTTTTGCACTCTGAGAACACTAAACAAACCATCACGACCCCCGCTTGTATTAGCGGATTGTGACAGTGGTCCATGTAGCATTGGGAGACTTACTTTGCTGACACCTAACGTAAAAATGATAGAAGAACATAAATGTAGAGAGAAGAGGTTCATCAATCAATATAAACCTGACTGTGAAGATAACTTTAGAGCCTGCTATTTTGGAAGGAGGTTTACAGCAGCTCTCCTTCTGCCTCAAGCTGCTTCAGGGGAAGCCTTGAAACAATTCAGTCAACTGGGTTGTTGGCTGAGTAAGCAATCTCGTGCCATTTCTCTCGCACTGAGCAATTTGTTAACATGTTCAAGGTGTGAGACATGCAGCTCTGCAAAACAGCAGTGATTGATTTCCTTTTGTTAATGCATTGGACATGGATGCAAAGACTTTGCTGGAATGTGTTGCATGAACCTTTCTGACCATTTGGTATCTATACACAAGAGCATATAACAATTGCAGGAAGGTATGACCAAACTCAGACTTTTAGAAGGATCATGGTTAAATGATCTTTTTGGTTGGTTGAGCCTTACACCATTGTGGAGAGAACTTTTGAAAATAGGCATGTATGTGTTGATTGTCATCATAGTTATGGTATTTGTGCCTTGTCTACTTCAGTGTATCCAACAGAGGTTTGGCAAAGCTGTCAAATCAGTCTTCATGGTTCAAACAAGAGGGGGAGATGTTGAAACGCTGGGCACTGAGAATTTTAGACTTTCTGTGCTGACAGGACTGACCCTCAAGAAAATGCTGCATTTGACCTAAGGCCTTTGAAGAGGTTTCCAAAATTGAATGAAAGCACTGGGATTATGGGTGTGTAGTTTGAATAGAAGTGTGTAATATCACATGGTGGAAAACTTTAAGGTTTTAGAATGTAGTAATATATATAAGGCAAGATGGAGGTTTTAGAGTGGAGGTTAGTCCTTTTTCACCTTCTTCTTCATGGGTCTGGGTGGTATTTTGTAATTGGATAAGAAAAGTCCGCATTGCGTACCACGGGTGGTTGGTTATTGGGTTAAAAGTAAAAATAATTTAGATGTAATTTTTCAATGGACAATTTATCCTTAAAAAGCCTTGTAAAGAGATAGAGACAGAGCCATTTTTAGTTAGTTAGATAGAAGTGCTGTAGAATTCATGGCATGTGAGACTGTAATATAGATAAGAACTAATAAACATGAGTCCAAATACGAAATACCGTCTCTTAAGCATTTAATCCTGATTCTGGCAGAAGAAGAAGATAAAAGCAACAAGGCGGTTCCCCTTTGCTTAAAATACAACAAAATAATTAAAAAAAAAAATCTGGAACGAAATTAACAATGTACTTTCCTAAATATAGCCACCCTCCTGTGACTATTGGGTTGTCATGGCAACTTGCCCAGCAAACTGATACAGCCCTGGGTGCAGCAGGGAGAGAGATCTTTTGAATCTGATTTTGCTGTCAGAGTAGAATTAAGGTTTCTTCAGAGGCCAGTTCTTCTGGTGAATTTATGGCCGTGGTTCTTCTGTTGATGTTCATTAACATGATCCATTAATCGGGATTAATGTTACAGCAGAACTAGACAAAGCAACAAAGAATCCATGGCCAGAAAAAAAGTTAACCTCTAGAATATTGTCCAAAAAATAAGCAAAAGGGAATGATTGTTGGGTCAGTGTTTTTGAGAGCCTGGTGGGACAAAGAAAAAGAGGTTTAGATCTCTTGTAGGAACATTTGAGCAGGTCTGAAGGGGCTAACTGGATTCAGTTATCTAGAAGGGTGTTTAAAATGTGTCTGAATTTTTTTTTTTTTCCAACATTTCTCAACTCAGTTTTGTGTATTTATATGGAAGCACTTTGATTATATGCTATCCAGAGGGACCTAGACAGGCTTGAGAGGTGGGCCTGTGTGAATCGCATGAGGTTCAACAAGGCCAAGTACAAGGTCCTGCATCTGGGTTGGGAAAATCCCAAGCGCAAGTAAAGGCTGGGCAGAAAATGGATGGAGTGCAGCTCTGAGGAGAACGACTTGGGGGTATTGGTGGATGAGAAGCTCAACATGACCTGGCACTGTGCACTCACAGCCCAGAAGGTAACTGTGTCTTGAGCTGCATCAGACAGGTCAAGGGAGGGGGGATTATGCCCCTCTACTCCGCTCAAGAGAGACCCCACCTGTGGTACTGCATCCAGCTCCAGAATCCACAACATAAGAAGGATGAGGACCTGCTGGAGTGAATCTAGAGGCAGACACAAAGATGCTCAGAGGGCTGGAGCACCTCTTCTATGGAGACAGACTGAGAGAGTTGGGATTGTTCAGCCTGGAGAAGAGAAGGTGCCAAGGAGACCTTACAGCACCTTCCAATACCTAAAGAGACCTGGACAGGGACTGTGGACAAGAGTATGGAGTGATAGGACAAGGGACAATGGCTTCAAACTGACAGAGGGTATGTTTAAATTAGATATTGGGAAGAAATTCTTGACTGTGAGGGTGGTAAGACACTGGCACAGGTTGCCAAGAGAAGTTGTGGTTCTCCATCCTTGGAAGTATTCAAGGCTGGGTTGGATGGAGTTGTGAGTAACCTGATCTAGTGGAAGATGTCGCTTTGAAACACGAGATTGGAAACTGGGGGGATATTAATCATAGAAATTAGAAGATATTTATTAAGAATAGGCATTCAGATGATGTGTATTGCTTAACACTTGCTGCTCTTTGTACTGTATTAGTTGCCTAGGGAGGGAAGAGGCAGGACTGTGTGCGAGAGCAGGAAGGATGTCTGACAAGGGGAAGGATGCTTACCAAAACAAGAGACAAGAATACAAGATTATCAGAGATACTGAGATAATGAGGCTCCTCAGGCCCCCAGGACAAGATAAGACTAGTCTCATAGCTTGGACTACGACCAGAGGATCAGTGAGCATTTGCAAGGCAGCAGCGTCAGAAGTTCACCTCAAGAGGAAGATTATTTTCTTCATCCCTGAAGACCCCCGATATGACCACCAGAGACAACTGCGCAAGCTCAAAAGACTGATAAGACGATTAGCATACGAAGAGGAGAGGGCAGGAGCCAAGGGATGAATATGCATGGCATATTGCCAAACTTGATGTATATGTAACATTCTAGAGGTTAAAAGAAAACATGGGTGAGCGAGGGGCTGCACTTGCCTTTGGGAGCTAACCGGCATTGTGCCCAGCGCTGAATAAACTACATACCGACTTTAAAACTCTGTCTCTGAATTTTAGAGGTTTTCTGTGTGTCATGTGCCCCTGGCAGGGGGTAGGAACTAGATAATCTTTATGTTTCCTTCCAACCCAAACCTTTTAAGGATTCTGAAACACTGTTTCCTTCTTTTAAGCTCAGTTGAAATCACCCTCCTGGAAGCTCGATCGATGATGGTTGGCCATAAGGAGGGGGCTTGGGACCGGAAAGGATGCAGTTCTAGGTCTGAATCCCAAAGGATGAGGATAGGAACATGAGAATCACAGTGTTCAGCTTGGGTAGGGGAGTGTGTGTGTAGGGGGAAGTAAGTAGCACCACAAGGGCTGCTATTCGATCTGATCGGTCTCAGCTGCCCCGCCGGGCTGGTCTCTCGGTGGTCGTGGGGGTTTTGGCCGAGCTTCGGCCCCCGGGGTATCCAGCCATGGCGGGCAGGCTGGGCCCAGGCCCAAACTACATCTCCCGACAGAGCCGACAGCAAGGCCGGTGGGGGGTGGGGCTGGCCGGACGGCGCGTCACTCCCCGGCCTCCCCGGTCTGTCTCTCTGCAGAGCTGGATTATTTTTTCGTGTGAGTGACGTTCATGGTGTCCCTCCGCATTTTCCCACACCTCAGCGCTGCGCCCATGAACCTCCCAGCAGGGGTGTGATTGCGCCCGGCGCCCCGCACGGTAAAACTGGGGCGGGGTCCCATAACACAGCAGTGGCTGGGGGGGCGTGGGGCGAGGGGGAGCACATCCGGCCTTTGTCTCCCTAGGAAAGAATCAAACCCTCACGCGCCGGGCTGCCGTGTGTCTAGTCTAGGGTGTCGTTTTGTACATGGAGCCGGTTTCTCATCTGGTACCGGCGATGGTGCTACCAGAGTGGTCTCGTCCTGGGTGGGTTTCCCCCCTTTGCTGACATTCTGTGCGTGGACTTGGAGCCCTCCCTCCCCCCATGGTATTCCCTCTCCTGGTGAAGTTGAGTGGCGGGCAGGGCAATAACTGCGGCGGCAAGGTCCAGGGCTGGATTTGGATATCCTCCCGGCCTCTGGAAGCTTCCTGGAAGCTTAATTATCCCTGTCAAAGGGCAGGGCTGGCTTCTCTCTCCGGATCATCCGGTGAGCCCCCCACGGACAAAAAGGAGAGGGAGACCCATTGGGTCCCCATCGCAATGACTACTGTTTATTGTGGTCCCTGCCGCAGCAAAGCCGGCAGAGGTTCTTGTACAGCAGCATCTGCAGATACAGTGGTACCACCTGGTTTAGCCCTGAGCATCTTCACAGGGGGGACTTTCCCAGTGGGAATGCTGCTGTGTGGTACCGAGATGGGAGCATCTCCCACCTCCTGGGAGTTGCTTTCCTTGTCTATGGTGCAGGGTTGGGTTTGGGTGTAGCAAGCGAGGACACAGCAGGGACTCAATTTTGTTGTTATTTTATGGTTATCATTTTCCTGCAGTCATTCTGGCTGCACGTGGTCTCAGGGGCCATGGGTGACAGTAGGGGAAAACAGATGTTGTGGCAGCAGAGCATTCAGTAGTTGCGAGACTTTTTTGCCACAGCTGCCCCCAGCAATGCTGAACAGCTGGAGGCATATTTGCTCTTTGTCCTTGGCACCCCAGTACTTCAAAACTCAGTCCTTGGAGTTGTTTTTCCATAAAATAAGACTAAGATTCATCTCCTGGGGCTGTTCCATGTGTTAGGCTCCTCTTGAAGGGGTGAGACCCCCATCAGTAAGACCCCACACTGGATGAGGTAGCAATGCCATTAGATTGGAAAGGGGCAGGTGCAGCATGATGTGGAGGGCTGGAGTGCCCTGGGCCTCTCTGGAGACCTGATGGCTCCTCTGAAATAGGCTGTTTCAACATGTCCGTTTGTGTCACTTTCACTCCTGCTTCACTAGTCCATTATTCCTCCTCCACCACTCAAGCAGGTATGGGATGAAGCTTGAAGTCACAGCCTTGTTAACAGAAATTAAAAAGGTGTGAAGGAGCAGAAGATATACTGAGCTTCCAGGTTGTTTCTCTCAACCCAAAGATAGCAAAATAAGGCCGGGAGATTTAATAGTCACTCCCCTCCAAAATCTAAAAAGGCGCTTTGATGGTGGACCATCCTCTGAACATCCAGATGATGGCAGGGGAGTGCCACGTGGGATGGAGAGGGAAGCATCCCACTCCCCTTGCAGCTTATGTGACCCTGACAAGCAAATATTCACACTCTGTCTCCAGTGAGTGGAAAAAAACATTTTATTGTGTTGATACACATTATGTTTCTACATAAGGACCGTAAAGGTTTTGCTGTGTCATTGATGATCCTGAGGTCCCAGAGCAAAACCTTGCACTGGATTTTATTCTCTCAAGCCTTGGGTAAAATGGTTAGGTTGTGGTTTCCCTGCTTTAACTGTGTTATCTTTGGCAGAGAGATTGTTACAAAAAATTCAGTAAAATAAACTCCTTAACACCAATGTAGCATTAAGAAGCAGGCATTCTTTATTTGGCTGGATGCACGGGAGGATAACTCCTCCAAAGTTGTGCATGCTGAGTATGGGGAAGTTTCTGTTTATATACTGTATTCTACATACATATTCATTGATTGTCTTGGACTAAACATACATATGATAATCATTTCCCCAAAATCATTAATGTATTTCCCCTCCCCTTTACGCATGTATTCTTCTGTCCTGGGGGTCTCTCTGGTGGTCCCTAGTGGTCAGGGACCCCAATGTTCCAGTTAACCTGGTTTAGTTAGCAGGGCACTGGGGCTGGTGAACTTCCAGTTTTCCTTCTTACACAATGGGCATTGTGCAATTTCATAAGCCAGTGGTTTTGGTAAAACAAGCATTGTGTTAGCTCACCAGGTGTAGACAATTTATCATCTGGTAACAAGATGAGTGGTGTCTTTGAGGAAGTTCAGGCTGTGCTTGTATGTGATGCTCTATTTGAGCCCTTCTTGCCATGTGGATACTGTACCAGAGGGCTCTGTGAATTTGAGGTGTTGTGGTTAGTCTTGTTGAACTTGTCCAGATCTTAGGAAGCATTTTTAAAAGCAATTTAGAAGATCTCAGGTTGCTTTAAAAGGAAAGCAGAGAAGCAGTGGTTGGATGCTGAAGGTGAAAGTGATGTGGGGAAGTGACTTGTCTCCGCTGAGCTGGAGGGTTAAGTCTAGCCCCCAGGAGCTCCCCTGCTGATGGGAGACTGGAGAAACTGGAGTTGAATTAAACATCAGCTCTGCCTTTGCTATGGGATTTGGGAGAGGAGTGAGCTTCCTGAGGGCCTTGGCTGGGTTTGACACCTTCATTTCCATAGCTGAGTCAACCTCATCCACAAATGGGATGGGAGTGGTCTATGCAGGGTTACTTGAGAGGCGTGAAAAATAATGTGCAAAGCATGAACACATACTTGATACTTGTTAGACCTTGACTGTGGAGATGGTGGATTTATTTTATAAGTGTGGATTTATTTTATAGGCGTTAGGATAGCATTTATTGTAAACTGTAATTTTAGCTTAGCTGGTTAGAGAGTGAGTAAGCTTGGCCCCCTGTCCTTATCAGAAGTTGATAAGGGTTTCCAAGACAACCCAGAATTTCGCCCAGATTGGTCCCCCCCACCCTGAGATCATCCCCTTCCCATCCTTTGTAACTTGTATCCATAAATCATCCCCAAGGTCTAGTGCATGGACGGTGGTTGGTGGACACCCCAATGCCCCCACCCCAATTTAGCTTGATTTGTTCTTGTTGTTGCAATGATGTTGGAATGTACTACATGGCTTTGTTTTATTGGTTTTTAACTTGTATCCACCCCTTTGGAACTGAAATGGTAAAACCCCCCCCAGGACTCAGGGTCGGGGCTTTTTCTCGCTCTCTGGGGAAACTCCGAACCTGGGTCCAGGGAACTCCCCTGTGTACCCCAAATAAAGACCTGCTCCCAAAACCCACGAGAAGCGAAAATGCGCCTCCTTCTGATCACGGCCTTACAGCAGAGAAAGATCAGTGCTGCAGAAGACCCACACAAAGGTACTGTTGTAACGCAGCCAGGGCTGCTGGGTGCATCAGCCAGGCAGGGCTGCACCAGAGACAGAGCTGTGAACAACAACACTTGATCCAAACTGTGGAAGGGGAGTTGACAAGGTGCTGAGCTTTCTCTTTAGATGTCTCTCCTTCAGCACTTGATCTTGAATGAGAAAAATAATTTTTTTTCTCTCTCAGCATCCTCACTTTGGGATGAAGTGCTCCCTTGAGTTCCCTCTACCAGGGTCTCCTGGTGAAGACAAATTCTGCTATGCTGATTCTCCCATTTCATTTTGGGTCTCTCTCCAATTTCCTCTTTTCATCTTTGCTGCTGCTTTGTCTTCTCCCAGCAGGAGTGGTATGAAATTGTGGTAGTTATCGCTGGTTGAGTTTTTGTCTGCTGGTCTCTGCAGAGCCGCAAGAAAACCCTCCTGGACCTTATTTAATTTAATGTTCTTGCTGCTCAAGTGAGTCTTTGGCATCTTGTGCATTTGTAAGGAACTATAACTAAAAATATAGCAAGACCCTATGGTTTCTAAGGAAGCTGGGGGCAGCAAATGGGTGTCTCAGTTTAGAGATAAGTTTAGGAGAAAAACACTGGAATGAGTGTTTCCTCTAAAAAAAGGGTTCCAGCAATCCATTTCTGCCAATAAGAGATGAATACTAGTGGATGAAAGTGAAAAAACCCCAACCATTTATTGACAGAGTGCCCACACAGCACAGAAAAAAAAAATGGCGCTGGCTTCTGTCACAAGGAAAAAAAACACAAACAAAAGGTTCATGCAGCAGCTCGGTCAAACAGATGAGAACCTGGTGAATCTTTGGTGTTGGTCCTCTCTTCACAGCAGATGAAGCAGGTGGATTTGATGTCCTTTTCTCTCGTTGGTTTGGCTTTTCCGAAGTCAGGGGGCAGAAGGGAGCAGCCCCATGCCATCCTGCCGGTCCCCAGCCAATTCTTCTCCTGTCGATTGTTCTCTCTGATCTTGGACCAAAACCAAACCATCCAATTCAAGAAAAAAGCTGCCAAAGGATTGCTGTCACAGTCTCCAAGGCCAGGAAAAGGAAAAAAAACCCCAACTTGCCTAAGCTAACAAAACCCCAAGCTAGCTAAGAAAAAAAACCCCACTGATGCCTGGGGAGTGAAGCTTTGGAAAAAACCTGCCACAAAGCCCTGAGGCTCCCCCCCCTCTGCCTGGACCCACCTTAAAGCTACAACAACCATTTCTGGGCATAGAGCAGATGATTGGGGAATAGAGTATTATCATAAAATCACCCCAAGAGCTATTTCAGGAGCTCCTTGGGGCACATTTAGCATATTGCTTGACTATTTCAATGGCAAAATTAAATATTGTTAATTATTTCACTGGTTTTATGTTTAGCAGAAGTATTGAGACATTTACATTACTCATGCCATTGTTAAGTTTCAAAGGTAACAGTGTGGTGCACTGTTTGGGGTAACTCATAGTCTTCATCAGGTTGGGAAAAAGACAACTTTTCCTATCTTGAAAATCTGGAAGCATTGAGGCTTCTGGATGAGCCTTGGGATGTTCTTCTGAAACTTCTTGGAGAAGGTACAGTTCTGCTACCTGAGTATAATTAGCGCGTTACTGAGTAATACAAAATAAAGCACTACTGTAGCTAACCAATAATTTTCAGTTTGTTTGTGGCCCTGGATATTTTCATTTGTTTATTTATGTGTGTATGTGCATATATATATATATATTCATTTACAACATAGATGTTTTGCTAGTGATCCTAAGAAAAATGCGTTTCTTGCTTGGTGCAGACTGAAATGGGAATGACATTGGATGTTCTCAAAACTTTTTTGCATTTAACCATCAACTTTCCTGCTGAAAAGAGAGGTTTTGTTTCTTCCACATCTACTTTGGGCTGTGCCATGGTCAGGCTTCTGCAATGTAGAGGTACTTTAGCAGTGGCCAGGAATGGGGATGGTGTCTCTATCTTGGGTGGACTGCAAAAAATTTGTTATGGAAAAGAATGGATTTGAGATCTTTGCTGTTTTGAGTTAGCTTTGTAGATGCCTTTGAGGCAGTCTATGGAGCTCTGAGGCTTTAGGGACCACAGCTTGACTAGGAGTGGTCTTGTGCTTACTTCAGAAAAGTCACTCCTCCCATCTCCTCTTCTATGGAGACAATCCTTGGCCTCCTCTGTCCTCCAGGCATGTAACAGTTGTGGTACAGGAGAAGAAAAACTTGTTTTCTTAGGTGGTAGGAGAAACTGTGGTGATACAACTTAAACTTCTGCCTCTGCTATCTCTGCAGGACCAAATCCTGCCACACCTGTCAGCTAGGAGCCTGCCACAGGAGTATTTCATAATGTGCAGCCATTTATTGAGGGCATCTCCTCTGTGGCCACCAGCACTGGCTCAGCTTCATCTTCTTCCCTAGCATGGCTGTGTCCATCATGCTGCTGGGTGGTGGTGGAAGTCATCTGCATCTCTCAAGTGGCAAGATGGAAAGGGTTATGGATGGGATGACATGTCCATGATGGGGATGTCCCTGAGATGGGGAGCAGAGCTGGGCAGCTGTGTGGTGCACCTCATCCCTTGGTGTCATGTCATGCCTGGGTGATCTGAGGATGCATGTGGGCTTCCACAAGCTTCTCATTTGTCACCAGCAATTTTAATTTGCCTTAATGCAAAAGAAAATAACTCAACCAACCTTCCCCCTCCCTCTGGAGCTGGCCTGGCACACTGGGACTGTTTTGTACAGCCTGTGCTGACCTGGGAAGGGTTTACCACCATTGGAGCCTGCCACATGCTGGAGCAGAAACTACAGGGAGATACACAGCTGCCACCAACTTCCCCAGCCACCTGTGATGGGGAACCATTAATGGAATTCATAATTAATTCTGAAAAATCCTTTTGAACACATGAAATCCTGGAGGAGCTATGTTGCTTGGCTTGGGTTCACCTGGACCTTGGGAGAAGCTTGGGAGAAGTTGGTGTTCACAACCAAGCTGTTGCCATCCCTCTGCTGCCAGTTGTGTTGGGTGATTGCTGGCATGGGAGGTGAGCAGTTGGGTTGCTGTGGGAAGTGTGGCTTGAGAGACTGCAACACAGCAGTGTAGCATGCTGCAACAGTCCTGGTCTATGCCATCAGGTATGCTGTGCCACATGGCAGGGAGGGCACCCAGTCCATCCCCAAGCTAGCACTGAGGTCTTCTGCAAATAAGTGCGTACAATCTCAAGTGTTTTGCATCGTTTGATTAAGTCTCACAATTCTGTCTTTGCAAGCACAATGCTTTTGAGCTAGAACAATTGCATTGTAGATAGTTCAGGGGTCTTGGCCATCCCAAGCATTGAGCATATCCTTTGTGAAGCCAAAGCTTTACCAACTGGCCTGGAGCTGGTCACAGATGATATAACCTTGGGTAAGATTGGGGCCGGGGCAGCTGTTTTGCACAGCTGGCCTCACCTGTGTCTGTGACTGCAAGCTGCTTCTTTTGCTATATGGTCCATGGAGGCACTGTTTCAGGGCCACCATCTTCTGCAGAGGACTTTGAAGCATGTTTGTGTCTGTGAAAACACATCTTGGTGTTTGCTAATGGGGGATCTTGCATGAATAATCCTGGGGTGCATTTTAAAGAATTTTTTTGTTCTGCAGAGAAATGTGTGCTCCAAGTGGGACTATGGTATAGTCTAGGTCCTACCAAGCCAGCCCAAAGCAGTAGTCTGCAAATGCTGATTTGCTTTTGGGTGCTGGCATCTCCTTGCACCACCCACCCAACCAGAAGCAAATCCCCTGGGCTGGAGGGCTCCTGGGTGCCATGTCCAACTGCAGTGAAACCAGAGGGGATTTTAATAATATGTTGTCCAAAATACCATGTCGGATTCCTGGGCAAGAGAGGAAAAGAAAGCAGGAAGGATTGTGGTTGTGCTGTAGTTGTCAGCTGGAGTTTAATAATAGAGAAATGTTTTATGTTTAAGGTGGTCTTTGCTTTGCATGGTGAGAGGAGATGTGGGAGGACGCCTGCACCCACACAAGCTGTATTCCCTTAAATCAGGGCAAATGCCTTGGAGACATCTTTGATTACATTTTTGTCTAGCTCAGGAAGCCAGGCTGGTGATTCTAAAACTTGCAGCAATAATTTTTAGAGCTGGAGGTTTTACAGCAGGACATGAAGGTGGGGAGTGCTTTTGGAAATGATTTCTTTATTTTTCTTGCCATGTGCATATTTCATTATTAAGAGTGACTTGGAGTTTTCAGTGTCCATGAGGTCTCACTGTGATGGCTAGAGATGCCTGTAAAGGAAGAGGAGGCCATGGATGGGGATGAAGAGCTTCAAGGAACCAGCTGTGATAAGGTGATGAATAGCTTTATTGACAGTTTTTTCCCCTTCTTTTGAGACCAGCATATTCTTGCATTCTTATGGCAGCTCTGCAATGAAATGCACACTTCTGGGAAGTTGTTCTGGTGAACAGTGACTTTTCCATCTCTTTCTGCATCCCTGTTCTGTTCATTCCCATGCCAGCCTGGTGCAGGTAGAGGAGTGCATTTTCTTGCCTTTGCAGGTGCTCAGAGCAGCATCAGTGGTGAGCAGGACATTGTAACCCTGTGGAGTGCTTAGTTGCCAGCAGAACTGCAACATCTTTCCCTGCCAGGATACTTTTAATGCAGATTCACCCCAGGGTGCTGATCTCTCTCCCTCCCTCCTGAGTTTCAGAGTATCTGTGAAGCACACATCATCTTTCTCAGAACTGGCTCTGAAGAAGGATATTTGCATGTTGTTTTTTTAATATATTTTCATTACATTGGGTGAAAATTTTATTTACTGTTTCTGTGCTTGCTTTTTTTTTTTATGAACAGAAACAAAATTTATGTAACTCAGACTGCCTGCCACTTGCTATTCCTCTGGAAGCTTTTTTAACCCAGGGACAAGATTTCAGCCAAATTTGACAGAGGAGTGCAGGTCTCAAAGATAAGAAATTACAGGCTGTAAGAAAGAGGGTGGAAAAGTGAAATGCAGATTTCTTCTTGCCTCCAAGGAGACTCTTCAGCAGTTGTGAGCTTAAGTATTATCTGTCTGGGTGCACGCAGATCAGTTAACTCAGAAGTACCTTCGGTAAATCACTAAATTTTCTTTAAGGAAATAACCTAAATTGTCTTGAATATGGGGAAGAGGAGCTGGCCCCAGGGATGCTGCCAGGGAGGGTGTTATGAGATTATGCTAGATGACTTTTAAAGGTTCCTTCCAACCCAAACTATTCTATGCTGCCATGCTGTTGTCCCAGGACCTTGTGCTTGTGCATGGCCACCAAGCTTGCAGTGAAAAGCTAGTGGTTGATTTCTCTCCAGTCTCCTGCCTGTACTGGTATCCTGCAGTTCAAAAGGCTTTTCCAGCCTTGAGCTTAACCTTGCTGCATACCTTGTGGGATGGATAATCAGGTATTATATTGTTACTGCTTTTAATAATGACATTTCACATGCTACCACCTAGCTCACATACAGCATTTGCACACTGAGGACTGGATAAAATCTGTCCTCAAAAGTTTGGCCAGGCTGTGCCCAAGCTTGCTGCACTTTCCTGTTGAGACCAAGGTCTTGACTGACTGCATCACCTGGAGGAGATGAGGCAGCAGCGCAGTGGCTTTTCAGCATTATCCATGGCCCATGAACTTGCCTTGAAGCTGGAACTGCTGTGTTTGGTGAACCTCCAGTTCCCAAAGGAGCTGGGGATGATGCTCTGTCCCTCTCTGCTCCTGACAGCCTTTCCCATTGCAGGTGCAGCACGAGGCTGCCTTTTCTATCCCTTCCCCTTCAACTGTCATTATATGCACTTTTTTTTTTTT
>WEIU01021983.1:3395-16602 GCA_013389925.1 Aegithalos caudatus
GGGCTGGGGATGGGGGAGCGGGGGTGACACTCACCTGCTGGAGGTGGCGTTAGTGACACAAACTTCTCTCGTCTTTGGTGCGGAGTTCTGAGGCGAGTTCAGCCGCCTGCGGAGAGAGGGGACAGGGCTCAGGACCACCCCGGCGGATGGTGGTCCCGCTCCTCCCCGTTCCCCACCGTGCCATCACCCACCAACACACTCGGGGAGCCTGCAGCACCCCCGACTTGTCATCACCTCCGACCTAACACATCCCCTCTCCCCAAATCCACACAGCCAGCCCGGAGCGACCCTTACCTTAAGGGACAGCAGGGTGGCCTCGGAGGAGGGGTCGCGGCTCTTGGAGCCCTCCTCCAGCACGATCTGGAGGTCGAAGATGTAATCTATGACGTGCTGCAGGATCTCCACCTGGCTCACCTTGGTGCCTTGAGGGATGCCCGGCACCAGCTCCCTCAATTTGGAATAGCAGTCGTTCATATCGTAGAGCAAGTTCATGGGTTCTTCCAGGGCCGGGCTCTTGTTGTGGCTGCCCCGGGCGATGGCCAAACTCTGCTCGGAGAGGCAGCAAACGGCCTCGTAGCAGCTCCGGACGGAGCGCACCGGGCTGATGGCTTTCATGGAGGGCTCCGAGCGGCGCCGGGGATGCAGGACGGGGGATGATGCCTCGGAGCCTCAGCGGCTGTCGCGATAGCGGGGTTTGTGCTGGCACCTCCGAGCAGCAGGATCGCCGAAGAGAGCAGCTCTATGAGAGCTTCAATTCTCACCCCCTGGACCCCAAAGTTTGGTGTCTCGCTGGTAGATTTGGGGAGGGGGGAATGGGGGTGCGCCCGGGCCGCGGTTATATAGGCAGCGCCGCTTGACCGCGCCCGCTGCATGCAAATAATGAACAACGCAGCCCCCTTTTATGTAAAATAAGCATTAATCTCTGCCCTTTTATGTAAACGAAGCCCTAAACCCCGCCTCCAAGTGTCAATGAAGCACCAAACCCCGCCCCTACACATAAATGAAGCCTTAAACCCCCTTTACCTCACCCCATTTTCCCCCCTCAGCCCCCCAAATTTACCCTTGATGGCCAGAGTGGCCCGAGGGGGATGTCACGACCACGTAGACCCTTCTCACCATGGCCAGACCCCCAAACCTCTTGGGGATTATCTCCCCCTAAACCCCTTCAAACACCCCAGCACCCCCAAACTGCCCCCCCTCCCTTTCCCAGTGAATTCCCCCTATTTTTAGACAGGACTGTGGGGTTTCCCCTCTCCCAACCTCCCTGTTTTAAGGAAATTAGTGCCGCCCTTTTCCTCAATCCGTTTCTCATCTGACCTCCAGACTTTCTGGCGTCAGGAATTATCTTGTGACCAGCAGAAAAAAATTAATTGCGGTAAAACTGAGGTTACGATGGAGAAACCAGATTTAGGTCAGCGCCTGTGAGAGGCCTGGAGGGTTTTTTATTTTGGAGAGGGAGAGGAGATTTATAGGCAAAGGGGTTATCCCAGTAGAAGTGGGGGGTGGTGGGGGGTGGGATATGAAGGAAACCTGCCTTCCGAACCATCGCTGCCTCAAAAGTTACAGAATCAGAGATTGTGCACAGAAAAAAACCCAAAGCTGGAGCGATCTGGGGTCCCCAGTGGGAGCCACAGCAGCGGGTGGCACATGGAGGGGTCCTGTAGGACCCTTTTTTTTCCTTTCCCCCCTTTTCCTTCTCTTTCCCCCCTTTTTCCCCCTTTATTCCCCTTTTTCCCCTCCCATTTCCCCCCATTTCCCTCTTTCTCCCCTTTTTTCTATACACCGCTATACACTTTTCCCATTTTCCCCTTCCTCCTCTTTTTAAAAATATATATATGTCACTTACAGCCCTGCAACACCCAGACTGTGAATCTGCATGAGCCCAAGGGGAAAAACCTCATTCCCCCAAATATTGCCTTGGGTGGGGGTTAGTTATGGGGGGTGTTATGAAAGTGCAGGAAGGGAATGTTCCAGCCAGGAGGGTTGGGGACACCCTGGGACCCTCAGCCTGGTGGTCCCAGCTAAGGAGGGGTGCAGGAGGGTGGGGGGTACAGGGGATTTATTCTAGATCTGCCCAAATCCCCGTTTGGTAGTGCTGGGGTTTATTCCCAGCCCCCCAAAGGGGTCTGGGGACTGCAGGGCACCCCCTCCTCCCCACATCTCCCCCAAGCTGCTCAGCAAAAAACCTTGAAAGCAGCACCCAACACTTTTTTTGGGGGGTTGGATAATTTTTGTATTTTTATTTTTCTTTTTCCTGGGAAATCACTTCTGTGTAAAGGATAGCAGCTTGGGAAGAGGCGTAATTACCCTCATTAACCTGTTTTGGGGCGAGAGCCAACAACCAATCCCCCCCTCAAAAAAAACAAAACAAAACAAAACAGAAAAACAACCCAACAAAAAAAAAAACCCAACAAAAATCAAGCCAACAAAATAAAGTTAAAAAGGAATTAAACACATTTTCAAAAATAAATTATAAACTTAAAACTTCACGAAATTAACACAAATAAAAAAAAAAAATGTTTACAAAACCTTTAAAAACTTTTTTTTTTTTCCAGACCACCACCTGAATCCTCCTTACGACTTCCCCTCGCCACAAAACACCAACATCCAACCTCAGCTTATTCCCATACACCCCCACCCCCTCCCCACTCCCATTTCCCAAGGGATGGGGAGGAACGGGGGGGGTTCTGAAATCCTTCAGAGGGACTTGAGAGGAGGGAAAGGGGGGGGGGATAGAACTTTTGTTTGCAGGGGGGTTTTGTTGGCGGCGGTTCCCACAGGCTCTGCCTGGGCGGCGGGACCCGTTGCCTTTGCCCAGCTGTGGCCCGGGCCCTCCAGCTGTGTTGATCTAACTCCCGGCCCCAGACAGCCTGGCGCCAGCCCTGCGCACGTCATGCATTCACTGAGGGATGCGTGGCCAAGGCAACCTCCCCCCTTCTTCTTTCCCTCCCTCCCTCCCTTCCCCTGCCGCCTTCCGAGGGATTCATCCCAGCCCTGGGATACCCCCGGTGTGCCACGGGGGTTTGGGGGTACGCGGTTGGGTTTATTGGATCGCCCCCCAAGTTTGTGGCACAGCCTCCCCAGGATGTTTTTTTTCTTTCTTTCTTTCTTTTTGGTTATTTTTGGGAGCCAAGTTTGGGGTGTCCTCACGCCGAGGATGTGCGGGGTGTGGGGGGGGGAGCGGATTTCTTGGAGAAAAATGGGGGAGGGAGTGGGAATGCTCTGGAGCACGATGATTTCATGGTGAAAGGGCCCATAGTGGGTGTTTTATTAAAAGGAAAACTGAAAGAAGTAGGAGAAGAAGCAGGAGCTGGGATAATCCACCTCGGCAGGCACCCCAAAATCACTGCAGGTCTCCCGGGGAGGGGTGGCCGTGTACCCCACTACAGCTCAGCCAATGCTCCCACACGAGGGGTCTCTTCCCTCCAGGATCCTTTTGGGGCATCCCAGTGTTTTGGGGGAGCTGGAGCATCCATCACACCCCCAAGACTGATCAGCTCATGCCAGGTGAGCCCCCCCAAACCTTTCCCCTTTTCCTGGGATCGTTAATCCCAGGGGATTTGCTCCTGCTGCAAATACCTGCAGAGGTCCTGGAAGCTTGGGGGGGTGCCTCACAAGCAGATGCTTCCCCCCCACCCCAAAATAATCTCCCCCTTGGGCTTG
The DNA here is from genome assembly GCA_013389925.1 of Aegithalos caudatus. Taxonomy (NCBI): domain Eukaryota; kingdom Metazoa; phylum Chordata; class Aves; order Passeriformes; family Aegithalidae; genus Aegithalos; species Aegithalos caudatus. The sequence continues at coordinate 7,059 of WEIU01021983.1, forward strand.
GGTTTAGTTTGATTTATTTTTTTGCCCCTGAAATAAGTCGGTACAGGTGGCAGGATGTGTGGGATGTATCATGGAGTGGGAATGGCCAGATTTGGCCAGGCTGCTGCAGGGCAGGGAGGGCCAGGCTGGGGGTCCCTGTGTCCTCAGGGAACACCAGCAGCGTTTTGGAGGGGATTTCTTGTGTTTTGGAAGCTGGAGGCTGTCTGGAAGCACTGGCTGCAGGGAAGGGATTTGGATGGGAGAGGAGAGGAACAGAGATGTGGCAGGGTGCCCAAGGCAGCTACAAAGGGAAGGGCTCCTCCCCAGGGGTCATCTGGATTCACTTTCAGATGGGGCTGAGGTACAAACCCCATTTACCAGGGAGCTTTGGAGACCTCCAGGATCCTTCAGGAGCAAGGGAAGCTGGGGGACCTGGCTGGCTGTGCTCTGGCTCAGCACAACATGGGAACTAGAATATTCACTGATTTTTGGAGATGCTTCAAGCCAGCCCCCCAGCCTAGGCACCCACCTGGCATGACACAGCAGCAATCTGAGGGAGTTGTGGTGCTGGAGAAGAAATCTAGATGGAGACTCGAGGGAAAAAAAAAAGGCTTTTTTTTTTTTCAAATTCTGGGTTCTTAAAAGGGCTCTGAGACCTCTTTCCCACCTAATCCCCAAGGCTGTGGTGGCGTGGGGAGGCTGTCCTGTGGTATTTGGTGATCCTGCTGAATGTTGGGTGGCAGCTCTCTGGAGCACCTCAATTCCTGCTGGGGCTGGGTGCTCCTGGATGCTCCTGGATGGACAGTGGGTCCAGGATGGGCAGGGACAGCCAGGGACAGGCTCCAGCCATCAGTCACACAGAGAATGTGCTGAAAGGTCCCCAGGCAGTTTGGCAAAACCTCCCTGGGGGTCCCTGTGGCTGCAGTGACACCCCCACATTGAGTTATGGTGTCCCAGATTTGGGGTGTTCCAGGATCAATGGGGATCATAAATTGGAACTGGCAGGGATGGATGGATGGATGGATGGATGGATGGATGGATGGATGGATACAGGGATGAAAGGAGCCTGGCCCTACCCACCTGTGTGCTCTGTGCCTCAGTTTAACCCCCTCACCCACCACAGGGACCCTCAGCTAAATCCATTCAATGCCAGAGGCTCCAGGCCATGCATGGGGCTGGATGAGCAGACAAATGGCAGAGAATTGGGGAGAAAGCAGTGGCACCAAAAAGCAGCAGCGAGGTGCCCCTCCCTCCCCAGCCCTGTCACCAGGAGACCTGATCCAGCCCTGGGGAATGTGTGCCTGTTTGTGCAGGGGATTAGCCCCAGGGACCCCCCCTCAGCTGGAGCAGCCCAGCCCAGCCTGGAGGCAGCACCCAGGACAGTCCCTGCTGTGATCCTCAGGGACCAGAGTGGACACCATGAGGCACCACCTTGTTCCAGAGTGCCCAGGGGAGGGACAGGAGCACTCTCATCCCTCTGGAAGAGAACCAGGAGCCAGGACATGAACTGTGGCCATGCTGCTCTGTCCCTGGCCATACCTCAGCTTCCCCACATGTCCCCTCATCCAAAGCCCAGGCAGGAGCAGAGCCACGTCTCCACCTCCATCACCCTCAGAGCCAGAGGGAACCACATATTCCCATGAGGAGTCAGAGCTGCTTCCTCAGGGCAAACCCTGGAGCCCTCTGTCCCTGCAGAGGAGAGGCTGGGACACTTGGGACATCCCTGGGGAGTGCCCAGAGTGGGGGCAGCCAGCAGGGCTGGGGGGGTCACACAGGCCCAGGCAGTGGTGGGCAGGAGCAGAGGCTGTTCCCAGCTCCAGCATTCCCCACAGCTGCTTCCTGCTGCCCTATCTCACGGGTGCATCTGGGGAGCTGGGAGCAGCCAGCAGCACCAGGGCTTCCTGTGCTGACCCCCTGCCTGGCCACCACTCCCACACCTCCCCCATGGCTGGACAGAGCCCACCCCTTCCCCTCCCCACCCCTGACATGGCAGCAGCCCCTCTGAGCCCCATCTGAGGGGTCTTTTCCCTCCAGGATCCTTTTGGGGCATCCCAGTGTTTTGGGGGAGCTGGAGCATCCATCACACCCCCATGTTACCCCCAGGGGCCCAAGACTGATCAGCTCATGCCAGGTGAGCCCCCCCAAAACCCAGGCCCTGCTGGGGGGGTTCTTGTGGACCAGGGCAGGTGCTGAGCTGCTGTGCCCCCACTAGAGGTACACTCACAATTTGTGCTCAGCCCACCCCTTGCTCTGCTCTCTTTTCCCTCTATTTTTTTGATTCCCCCCTTCCCAAAGTGCATCCATCCAAACTGCATCCCTCTTCCCAAAGTGCATCCCTGCAAGAGGAGGAGGAGGATGGGGCTGGGGGTGCAAAGGCTGCAGGTGTGATGTGAACAACCCTGCCTGCCCCTGTGGTTGCTGCAGGTAAGGAGGCACTGGGCTGACCCAGAGGAGCCTGGGCCCTGCTGTCACTGCCAGGGTGACACCAAAGCAACTCCTTCCTTCCTTCCTCCCTTCCAAAATATCCTCCCAGGGCTGGCCTGCAGCAGCAGGGGGGCAGTGGGCACCCAAACCTGGCACCATCTTTGCCACAGCCTCCCCCCAAACGTGGGGTGCTGCATCCCGGGCATATCCAAAGAGGGGAAACAGACATGGGGAAGAGGAGGACTGGGAGGGACTGGGATGGAACTGGGAGGGACTCTGGGATGGGACTGGGAGCAGTGGGAGCACTGGGAGGGACTGGGATGGAACTAGGAGCACTGGGAGGGGATTGGGAGGGACTGGGAACGCTGGGAGGGGAACTGTGTAATGTGGGGGTCCCAGGAAGAGTTTTGCTGCTCCCTGCAGCCCCTGCCCCCAATCCCTCCCTTTCTGAGCGCCCCAAATTCCTCCCCCAGGTCCTGCTGTGCTGCAGGATGTGGCTTTGCCAGGCTGCCTTTATTACCTACCCTCAGAGACCGTTACACCTCATCACAGCCCCCACCCTGCCCTGCCCTGCCCTAAATCACATCAACCCCACCGACCCTCCCCCAGAAAACCTGACACAGCACCCCTAAACCTCCCAGATCCTCTCCAAAACCCACCACGAGCCCCTGGCCGAGCCACCCATCCCCAGCACCCCCAGAAAGCCACACTGCACAGCATCACCCAGAACAGCCCCATCCACGGAAAAACTGGGGGGAGAGGTGCTTTATCTCAGCCCCCATCTGCCCCTAATAAGGCAGGTTTATTTTTAGTGGAGGTGAAAGCCTGATCGACCAGCTCAAGAGCTTTTTCCACTCACATCTGCATTTGTACAATTTGGGTTTCCTGTCGTGGTTTCGGCGCTTTTCAAACCTGCCCAAATTGTTATTTTCTTTGCTTGGCAAAGAGCACCACAGCTCCCTCCCTCTGTATGCTCAGTGTAAATTTCTTGCCAGCATCCCCTCCTCGACCTCCCCTCAATAACCTCCCCACTCATCTGGCCCCCAACACTCTGCTATCTTGGAATGGGATCCAAGCCTCCCCGTGGGGCTGGGATGCTGGTGAAAGTTCAGACTGGACCAAATCATTCCCATCCTGGATTGTGCCTTTCCAGCCCCAGCGTGGGATGAGAAGCCACTCTTCAGACCCTGAGTAGGGAAACTGAGGCAGGGGAGGTGTCAGTGCTGTAGTTTGATGGTGGGGACCCCCCAGCTTGTTCTCCCCCCCCAGTGTTTGGGTTGTGTGGCTGTTCTGGGTTCAAGCAGGGTTGGGAAGCAAAGGTGGGGGGTGAGGGTTGTGCCCCCCCTCTGCTGGGAAGCCCCCCCATGGGGATGGGCCCAACTCATCCCAGGTGTGCCAGGGCATGGGGAAGGTCAGGCTTGGCAGAGGTGCTGGGGGAAGACACCTGGGTGTCCCCCCCAGCTTCCTCTGACACACAATTTCCATCCACCCCGAGCAGATGCCACCTTAGGGGCAGTGGCAGGGAGGGGAGGGGCTCTTTTGTCTCATCTCCTCAAGCCACATCTCTGCAGGAAAGGGGGGTGTCCCCTCAGTGCTCCTCCAAACCCACTGGAGCTGTGGCTGCACAATCCAAGGACTCCTGGGGAGTGGCCAAACTGGGGGTTTCCATTCCCAAACCCCAGTGCTGAGACTGTCTCTGCCTCAGTTTCCCCACTCAGGGTCTTAAAAGCAGCTTCTACCCTCTTGTTGGGAATGAAAGCCAAAATCCAAGCCTGGAATGATGTGGTCCAGCCCCAATATCCACTGGTTTCTCCATCCTTTGTCCCCTCTCCTTATCCCATCTCCTGAATCCAGCAACTGGGGGCAGGAGTCCTGGGGTAACAGCTCCAAGGCCTTACATCTGGCCATGCCCATCCCAGCCATCCCCAGCCATGAAACCCCACCGTGGCTGCCCTGTCCAGCACCATCCCTTGGGATGATGAGGATGCTGCAGTGCAAGGCTGAAGGCAAGGCTCCCTTGTCCCCTGTCCCTGTCCCCAGCTCCCTCTACAGAGCCAGCTGCTGCACCAGCTGTGGGGCCAGGTGCTGGAAGCCGACCTGTGCTCATTTTCTCACCGCTTTTAGTTAATTTTTTCACTCTCTATTCACCCAGGGAACTTCACTTTCTACAAAAATGTCCCAGCGTGTGTCCCCACCATGGGGCTGGGGACGAGTCCTATGCTGGGCTCAGCCCCTGTGACACGGGGACACGATGGCACCCTCTGTGTCCCCAAAGAGGGAGTTGGGGGAACATCCAGGAGGGATGTGGGAGCTGGAGGTCACAGCCTGTAGCACCTGTGGATGCATATATAGGTATGTATGGAAGCCATAGGGCCCCGTGCATGTATGTGGGTGTGTGTAGGTGACCCGTGTGTCCCTGAGCTCGCCTACGCTCGTCCCTTCTGTAGCCGAGTGCCACCCCCACCTGGGCGGGCACGCCCTGTGTTTGTGTGCGCAAATACCGTAAATGCAGCTCCTACCGTAAGTACCGTATAGGCACGCACTCGGCGGGGCCCGGTGCGGCTCAGCACTGCCACCTGGTGGGACAGCACGGCACTACAGCACCCGCCCCACGGCGCCCACGGACACACGGACACGGACACACGGACAGGGACACGGACACGGACACACGGACAGGGACACGGACACGGACACACGGACAGGGACACGGACACGGACACACGGACAGGGACACGGACACGGACACACGGACAGGGACACGGACACGGACACACGGACAGGGACACGGACACGGACACACGGACAGGGACACGGACACGGACACACGGACAGGGACACGGACACGGACACACGGACAGGGACACGGACACGGACACACGGACAGGGACACGGACACGGACACACGGACAGGGACACGGACACGGACACACGGACAGGGACACGGACACGGACACACGGACAGGGACACGGACACGGACACACGGACAGGGACACGGACACGGACACACGGACAGGGACACGGACACGGACACACGGACAGGGACACGGACACGGACACACGGACAGGGACACGGACACGGACACACGGACAGGGACACGGACACGGACACACGGACAGGGACACGGACACGGACACACGGACAGGGACACGGACACGGACACACGGACAGGGACACGGACACGGACACACGGACAGGGACACGGACACGGACACACGGACAGGGACACGGACACGGACACACGGACAGGGACACGGACACGGACACACGGACAGGGACACGGACACGGACACACGGACAGGGACACGGACACGGACACACGGACAGGGACACGGACACGGACACACGGACAGGGACACGGACACGGACACACGGACAGGGACACGGACACGGACACACGGACAGGGACACGGACACGGACACACGGACAGGGACACGGACACGGACACACAGACACAGACACACAGACACGGCAGACACGGACACATGGCCCCCACGGACACAGCTCTGCTCCTCTCCCCAGCACCGCAGCCCCGTGCAAGTGCCCCCACAATAACCACCAACCCCAGGAGCCTCATGGACTGCCCAGCCCCACAATAACCACTCATGGACTGCCCAGCCCCTCCCGTGTCACCAAAGGAGCCCCAGCCCCAATGTCCTCCCCTGGATAAACCCACAACCCACCTCCCCCAGAGCACCCATGGGTGCGTGCCCCGCACCCCAGCAACGCACCCGAACCCGCACCCGAACCCGCACCCGAACCCGCACCCGAACCCGCACCCGAACCCGCGGGAGCAGGGGCGGCTCAGCACTGCCACCTGCTGGGAGAGAGCGGCACTACGGCACCTGCCCGACGGCGCACGGACACACGGACACGGACATGGACACACGGACACGGACACACGGACATGGACACACGGACATGGACACACGGACAGGGACACACGGACACGGACACACGGACAGGGACACACGGACACGGACACACGGACATGGACACACGGACATGGACACACGGACATGGACACACGGACACAAACACAAACACACGGACACACAGACACTGACACACTGACACACTGACACACGGACACACAGACACTGACACACGGACACACAGACACTGACACACAGACACAAACACACTGACACACAGACACAAACACACTGCTGAGAAACGCCATGGCCAACTCCAGCCTGGCCACGGCCTTGGGAGCGCTGCCCAGGCTGCGGTGCTGGGAATGGCAGCCAGGGGAGCATCAGGTGTCCAGAACAAGCTGGGAGCCCTGAGCCACCTGCAGCCACTCCTCCCAGCACAGGCCTCCTTCCCCATCCCTCCCTGAACAGTGATAACAGGTGAGCTTTGACCTTAACACCAAAACTAACACAAGGAGGAAAATCCTAGCTGGAAACAGAAAGGTCAGATAGCCACAACCATGGAGGAAACAAGTTCTCCCTGCCCCACCACCCATATCCTTGCACAGCAATGGCAGCAGCAGGCACAGAGAAAATAAACCAGTGCTCTTGTTTTCATTTTTCTTTTTTGAAAAAGTTGGTAATAAATAACAAGAAAAGCTGACACGGCAGTGCAGCCATGTGCCACGATGTGCTGGAGTCACCACAAACACCCGGCTTTCCTTGAGGGTACAGCCATGGGAGCCATGCTGACCGCCACGGGACTCATCGGGTGTTCCCACATCACCCTTGGTTCCTGCCAGGTCCAAAACAACAGCCTGAGGGTCACAACCAACCTCTCACGTCCCTGTAGAGGAGCTGCCCTCACACAGCAGACTCCCCAGCAGCAGCCCCATTCAGGAAACGCTGCCACGCCGGCTGGGACGAGGCCAAGTGGGTCCGGGCCAGCCACTGCATCCTCCTGTTCACGAGGCCTGGTTCCAAAAAGGAGCGAGATTCCACCTCAGCACTCCCTGCACCGGCATCCACCTCATCACACCCGCCCTCCTGCTGCACCCCCACGTTGGGGTGCAGCCACTTGTAGTAGGTGACCCTCAGGCCCAGCCCCAGCAGGTAGCAGGGCAGGGCGGCCGTCACCACGGGCAGGAGGAAGGAGTGCTCCTCGGAGGGAGCCCTGCCCCAGAGCCAGGCAAGGGCCAGCAACGTGCTGTCCACCAGCATGAAGCCGTGGTAGATGATGCTGCGGTGCAGAGTCCTCCCTTGGGCCACGTTGAACCAGCTGAAGTAGAGGATGACGGCCACCATGGCCCGGTAAAGCTGCTCGGGGCCGGGGGATTCCATGAAGTCCGTGCCCTGCAGGCTGACCCAGAGGAACATGGCCAGCCACACCAGGGGGAAATGCACAGCCACGCCGTAGGGCCAGAGCAGGGCGAAGAGGGCCACCACCAGGATGCGGGGGAAGATGAGGAAGAGGTTCCAGAGGAAGTAGATGAGGGAAGAGCCCAGGCTCAGCTCGTACTTGTCCTGCAGGAAGGAGCGCAGGGACTGGTGGTAGTCCAGCAGGGACCAGGACACACACAGGAATGCTGTGCCCATCCCCAGGCCTGCAAACACACAGGTGAAAATGCTCAGGGGGGGACCAAGGGGTGGTACAGCCTAGTTCAAACCTCTCCCTGCCCACTGCTGCTAAAATGAGTTTCCCCCAGCTCAAAAAGGAGCTGCTGCCAGTGTCAGAGCATCAGCACCTGCATCTCTTCCCTGACCTTCTGCCCTCCCCGAGGACAAGGAGGCTGGTGCCTGGCATTGCTCAGAAGATGGGGAAGTAGTGCTAGGATTGAAAGGCTCTGCAGAGCCCATCTCCCAGGCATGGAAGCCCACACAGGCAGGTGAGTGCTGGCTCCCACGTTGTTGGTCTCCCCATTTCCCTGCAGTGACACCTGCTCCCCACCTCAGGAAGGCTCAGCTAGCACCTGCACAGCAGCCTGTGCTTCACCCATACCAACATCAGCACCTCCCCACTCCCCAGAAGGTGCCTGATTACTCACCTGACCCTCAGCCTCTCCTGGGGCACATAAGAGAATGACCACAGTGGTCCCCCAGTTTCAATCCCCCACTGACCCCAAGCCCAGCATGATCCATTGGGGCACGTGAGTGCAGGACAGGGGTCCACCCTAGTGTGACATGTCAAAGGAAGGAGTGACATGGGAGCAGAATGCCCCTACAAGTGTTGTTCTGGGTCCATGAGAGCAGAATGCCACTACAAGTGTTGCTCTGGGTCCTCCAGCCCCTGGACAGCCTCTCTGATCTGCCCCATCCAAGCCCACTCTGACCTCAAGCCTGCGCCCCCAGAGCCCCCTCCCTTGGCCCCAGACCCCTCACCTTGGGAGAGCTCAGCCTTGTTTGTCTGCAAGATAATGTAGAGCAGCAGGGTGAGCTGTGGGGTGTTCTCCAGAAAGGTCTCGAAGAGACGCAGCATGCTGATGTCGTGGGAGAGGAAGGCCATGTGTCTCTGCTCATCCTCCTCCTCTGCCTTCGCCCAGCACACCCTCCAGCCCACCTTCAGAGCATGGAGGCACCTATGGGAGACACAGTTGAGGGGTCACAAAAGGCACCACACACCCGACTGCTGTCCCGACAGGTTAACAAACTCCTGACAGGACAACAAATCCCACTGATGTACGGCCAAACCCCTCCCTGCCCAAACCACACACCACAGTAGCCTCACAATGCCCAGCCATGGGTGAAGTGCAAGTGTAAAAAACTGAGCATCGACCTCAGCGGGCCTGCCTGGATTATTCATTCCCTTTTCCCCAGCTCGGCCTCGCTGCTCCCCTCAATGCCGGGAGCGCCAAGGCCGTGATGAGGCTCCGGGGCCTGTTCCGTCTGTCTAAAGGGCAGCGGTAACAGCACCGGGACACGGAGCCGGAGGGAAACTTCACTTGCAGGGACACGGGCGGCTCCCACCGACACACTCCATGGCTCCAGCCCGGGGCTGGGCCGAACAGCTCTGCGCGGGAGCCTCTCCCGACAGCCGAGGCACCGCTCACCGCCATCCCCGGCAGCTCGGGCACCCGGGGGGAGGCTGGAGCGGAGCGGGCCCCGGGGAATGCCCGGAGAATGCGCGGAGAACTGAGTGCGGGGCTGCCGTACCTAAAGAAAAAGCCGAGCTGTAGGAGGTGGAGGGCGGCGAGCAGCGCCCCGGGCACGGCGGGGCGCAGGGCGGGCGG
>WEIU01021983.1:24096-53556 GCA_013389925.1 Aegithalos caudatus
GCTACCTGTGCGATTCGCCCTGGAGCCTGCTCGGCTCGGCCGCCCGGGCCATGCGGGACCGCCTGGCCACGCCGGACTTCGTGCTCTGGACCGGGTGAGAGCGGCCGGGATACCAGGGCTGGGCGGGAGAAGGGAGCGGAGCCCATTTGGAGCTCAGCGCTCTTCCCATGGTCCCCGCTTTGAAAAGGAGAGGGGAGAATGTCCCTTGTAATGCAAAACGGGGGTTTGGAGGAAAGCACATCCCCAGCCAGGGCTCTCGGCACTGGCAAGAAGCTCGTGGCAGTGAGGTGACAGAAGGATCACAGCTCACTGTCCCTCTTTTGTGCATCCTGCCCAGCCGTGTGTGATTCCACAGCGACTCCGAGTACCTGGAATGCCCAGGGGAAGGAGCTGTGTTCTGTGTCCGTGCAGCCGGCGCTGCCGGTCAGAGCAGTGGGAGGAGAGCACTGTAAACCAGCTGGCAGCATTTCTTCTGGCTGCCATGAGGAACCTGGGAGACCTCAATTAGGGACAGCTTTGCTTTAGGAGTCAGAGGAAGCTCCCCAGGGGAGGGTGTTCTCTCCTGGGGTGGTTTCCAGGGGTGGGTCCCTGTCAGGGTCCGCAAATGTATGCGGAGACCTGATTTTATGGATCTCAAAGCACAAAAGACACAGCAGGGGACAACTCAGTTTGCTTAACCAAAAATGCACCTTTATTTAGTGCCAACCAATATGCAATAGAGGGAGAGAGAAAGAGAGAGAATAGAGAAAGAGGGGAATAGCTACTGACAGAGACGAGATATTTGTGGTCCTCTTGTGGTCCAATAGATTCATCTTCCGTGGGGAGATCTCAGGTTTGGGTAACTTGGGGAGTCTCTTTATGGTCCTTTTCAGAACAGGAGGGAACAGGCCAAAAAGGAGGTGGGGGTCTCAGGCAGTGTAGAAACAGGTACAGAATGAAGGCAAAGCGAATATCCACTCAGGGAACAGGCACAGAACCCACAGCAGGACAGGCTGACCCTGAATCAGCCTGGCGTGGTGTGCTCATTGTTGTCTTGCATGAGTTCCCATCAATCCAGCAGGAGCACCTGTAGGCCATGGCTGGCACAAATCCACCTCAGCCAGGCCAGGATTCCTGAGTGGGGGTTCCAGAGTTTTCAGTCCCAGTCCCAGGGGTCAGCAGTCGTCATCCTTGGCGATGGTCGGGAGGCAAATTGAGGGAGTTTTGGGACTGACCCTTACAGTCCCCTGTCCTGTGGGAGGCCTCAATAGCACTTACAGATGGTAAAAGCTTTATTTTGCATGGTGATTTTGTACATGGGCTTTCTTCTGATAGTGCAGCTTCAACCTCCAGTGCCACTTTGAAGGGCTGTTGCTGTTCCATGCTTTCCTTCTCTGTCTCTGGGATGCCTGTTTCTGCTTAGATGTAGTTACTGGTTCTTGTGACCTTATGTTATTTATTTTATTCTTTTTATCTTATTTATCTTATTCTTTTTCCCTCAAGCAAACTTCCCCAGTCCTTTGACATGATTTTGAATGTTCTTCTCTGTCTCCAGTGGGCTTGTGGACAGCCCAGCATCATCTACAGATGCCAAAAACATGTTAATGCAAACACAGACATGGAGCAGCCCTAGACTGCTGCCTTGGAGGCATTCCCTTGCTTCATGGGAAACTGTGTTGTGTTGTGCAAACAGCTCTGCTTCGTTATTGCAGATCAGATGCCCTCAGATTGGAAAGTGTTGATCCTTGCAATATTTCCAGGCAGCTTTAGTGCCTGTGACACACCCTGGGGCAGAGGGAGCCTCCCCTTCACACCCTTGTGCTTAGGTGTTTTAAGGGAAAGTGAATGCTGGAATTACAGAGTATCCTGAGCTGGAAGGGACCCACAAGGATCATGGATTCCAATTCCTGGCCCTGCATGTGTTGTCTGAGCACTCCTTGACTCTGGCAAGTTTGAAGTGGAGCTCATTTTCCCTGGGAGCAATTTCTTGAAACTCCCTCAGTGTCTTGGCCAGTCAACACAGCACTGACTTGTGCACCCAAAAGCTTAAACTTTCTCTTCTAGGAGGCACAGAGAGGAGTTGGCAAGTTTCTCTGCCTTGTTCTTGCTGTGAGGACAGGCCCTGTTAGTCACAGACAGTGACTGTGCTGCTTCTCTTTCCCTAGGGACGACACTCCCCATGTCCCCAATGAGCAGCTTGGAGAAGAAAAGGTTCTGCAGATAATAGCAAATCTGACTTCTCTGATAAAAGAGACATTTCCAGGTAGGATTTGAGGGGATGAGAAGGGGAGCAGGGCATACAGATTCATGGGAAGGGTTAACCAGGATGGAGAAATGACAGAATTGGGACAGGGAAAGGCACAGAAGAGCTGTGGTCACTGGGACTTGTTTGGTGGCTCAGTTCTGCTGTGCCACACAGCATGGATGCACACTCATGTTTCAGGTTAGCTCACTCAGGAGAGGGGAAAATAAAGGTTTCTGTCTGATGCTGTTTTACACCACAATGACACAAGACTCTGAGATCAGAAGGCTAAAAAAAGACTCCTTTATTTTGGGATACATCTCCCTTCTATACTATTTTACACAGACCAATTTGATTGGTGAAACAAAGGCAAAACCTCTTCAATCACATTGGTCAAACCAAAGGGACATCAAGTCCCTCCTGTGAGAAAGAATAACACAGGTACAGTTACAAAAACATTCCTGCTGTTTACAGAACTTCCCTGGGAAAAGAATTTCAGAAAACCAAAACACCTCAGGCATGAAACCAGGGCTACATCTGTCAGTAATTAAGGCAGAAAATGCTGCAAGATACCCTCAGACATTACCTGTGTCAGCAGGGAGCAAGGAGTGTGACAGCTTGGTCACTTGGCATGTCCCAAGGGTGGGTCAGAGCCTTGTGGTGCCCTGGGCAGTGTGGCCCTGGGGACAGGGAGTGACTGCCTTGGCAAAGCTCCCTTCCCAGGGCTGGGAATGCCTTGGGGGAGCTCTGCAGCTCTGATCTCCCCTGTGCCTCCTTTGCTCTGTCTCCAGGTACTAAGGTCTATGCAGCGATGGGCAATCATGACTTCCATCCCAAAAATCAGTTTCCTGGGAAGGAGCACAGGATCTACAACCAGACAGCAGAACTGTGGCGGCCCTGGCTGAGTGATGCCTCCCTTCCTCTCTTCAGAGCAGGTCTGGCACCACTGGCTCATGTTTAGAGCATGTTGGGGATATGAGGAGGGGTAGGAGAATACCATGAACAATTTTCCTCACTTCTATGCTCACAGCAACAGTATTCATAGAGGATTCATTCAGAGGTAGGGTCCAATTTAATGCTGATTTCTGTCTTGGAGTTCTGCTTGCAAGAAGAGAAATTATTTTATACTTTAGCCTCTCCTGCCATTGTCAAGTTACTGGAAAGAATGCAGAGTGGTGACCTGCAGAGGGAGGAAAAATATCCTTAAAGGTAGCAGCTGGTGCAGGCAGTGCTGGGGGTCTCCAGAGCTGCCCATGGTACCCATTCAGGAGAGAACACCAGGAGAGGCACGAGAATGACAAGAGGGACACAGGGAGGAGTCACTCCAAATCCTGGAGAGGTCAGAGCACTGTTCCAGGCAGGGACCCTGCTGTGGCAATTGCTAAGGGGAACAGAGAGAGGTGGAAGCAAAGGGGTGGTGTCATTACCACTGGGGACAGCAGGAATAACAACACATGCCAAGTGAGAGCAAACTTTGCTCTTCCAGATCTTTTATAGACAGTCCCAAAAAGGTGAAGTTTCATTGGTTAACAAACCAATACAAACCCATCATTGAACAATCAGAAATTACACTCCTTGATCGTTTCCTTGCAAGTAAACAACAGGAGACAAACAACACCTGCAAGGATTGTTTGAATTCATCCCAGGCCACTTTGTCAGGCCTGTGTGAGGAAGTTATGACTTAGTTTCACACAGACACTGAGCTGCTGCCTGATTCCTCCCATTCAGCATGCACAGGGTGGGATCACAGCGTGACCAGAGCTCCAGCTCTTTCTCTGTTGGTTGCATTTTTAAGGAGCTTTCTACAGTGAGAAGCTGCCTGGCCCAGGGAGCAGGGGAAGGATGGTTGTCCTCAACACCAACCTGTACTATGACCAGAATGAGGAGACAGCTGGTGAGGAGGATCCTGGGGGGCAGTTCCAGTGGCTGGAAGAAACACTGACCAACGCCTCTAGGGCGGATGAAAAGGTATTAAAAAAACACTGAATAACCAACCTGGGCTTCTCCCCAGCCCAGAAACTCTTCCTGCTCTGAGTGCAGCTGCTGTGGGCTCTGTGCTCAGAGCAGCTCTTGCTTTTCCAGGTTTACATTGTGGGCCACATCCCTCCTGGTTTCTTCGAGAAGAAACGGGGCAAGGCCTGGTTCCGGAGGGGCTTTAACGAGCGGTACCTGGGCGTGGTGCAGAGGCACCAGGGGGTGATTGCTGCCCAGTTCTTTGGGCACCACCACACTGACAGCTTCCGTGTGTTCTACAGCGACACAGGTACCTGCTCTGGGCACCCAGGCACTCCTGGGACAGCTCTCACTGCTCTCACTGTCCATTTAGAGAGTTTTTCGTGGCTGCTGGCTGAAAGCAGATGAGAAGTCAGCAAAAGCTTCTGAAATGCTTTGGGCAAGAGTGGTTCTCATCTCTACCCCCTGTAGCTCCTGCCCTCCTTCCCCTTCACCCTCAAATATTGCTGTTTGCTCTCAATGCCTGGCAGCTTCTTGCCTGTTCCCTCTTGTGGGGTTTGGGCATTGCTGAGGGACCAGTGCTGAGTCTCTGTGTGTGTGGGGTGCTCTGGGCAAACACTTGGTGAGTGTGGTTCCCTGGCCACCCTCACTGCAAGAGCCTTTGTGTCCTGGTTTAGGGAAAATTTGGGAGGAAAATTCCAAAGGGGTCCCTCTAGAAAGCAAATTCAAGCGTCCCCTCCCCACAACTGGTTCAGGAAAAGATTTCCTTGGAGAAAAGTGGAAAAAACTGTTTATTTAACAAGAAAAATACTCATAAGCATAAAAAAAAAGAATAATATTAAACAATAAAATCTCTCACTGCTCTGAAGAGATGGCAAATTCAGAAAGTCCTTGTTGTGGGTGTAGCTCAGCTTGCCCAGTCTCTTAGCACTCCCTGGTAAATGCTGTGTCCCAGCCCTGGTGGGCCACAGGTGTGAGCTCCTGGTGCTTTTCTGGGTTTTCAGTCCAGAGCAGGTTTGAACAGTTCCATGAAATAAAAGCCACAGTCCAGGGAACTTCTCTGCCTCAGCTAGCTAAAAAAACCTAACTGAAAAGCAAAGGAGAGCTGTCTCCTGCTGTTTTCTGTGCTGCAGACAACACAGTCTGTGAGAAGGAATGTGGGGGAGCAGGTGCAACTTCTGAAAACAAACTGCACTTCTTCTCTCCCCCTTTGCTCTCAGAACCAGTCTTAAAGGGCAGAACTTAATATCTTAATAAACAGAACAGGATTGGGGATACAAGCATCACAAAGTCGCCCCAGGACACTTTGCCAGCCTTGGAGAGCCCATTCCTGCCTGCAGCAGCCCTGTGCTCAGTCCCCAGTGCTGTTCCACGTGGATTTTGTGTGTGTGGTGGCACAGGGAGCTGGTGACAAAGCTGCTCTCAGCAGTGCAGTCTGCTCTGGGTGCTCACTGTGAGGGGACAGGGTGTGGGACAAGCCATGCTCTCCACTCACAGTTTGCTTTACTTTTCTCTGAAGGTTCTCCAATCAATGTCATGTTCCTGGCTCCTGGAGTGACTCCCTGGAAAACAACATTGCCTGGAGTGAGCAATGGAGCCAACAACCCTGCCATTCGGGTGATTGAGTATGACCAGGACACCCTTCAGGTCCTGGTAGGGATCCTGTGTGCACCACACTGCAGCTCTGGAAGAACTTTAATTCCCCCTGTAGCCAGAACAGGGTTTTTGGGATTTCTCAGTGTACAGAAGCTGGGTGGCTCTGTGGGAGAGGACTCAGACCCAGGATGTTTCAGCCTCGTGCCTGGCACAAAGTGGCAGTGAGTCAGGCATGGCCCTGGCAGCCTGTGCATTCCTGCTGGGATGAGTTCCCCATGGCAGGGGCAGACAGTTTTTGTGGTGTTCTTCATGTCCTTAGCGAGTTTCCTTTGACACTGGCTTTGCTGCTCAGATAATAGGGATCACAGAACTACTCTTTGAATAACAGACTTGTCAGACCACCTCCAAAACATTTAAACCATCTGAAAAATTATTTGTGTCCCTCTACTTGCTGAAATGATGCCTCTGGAGTGGATCTGAATTGAGGTGAATTATAGGGGCAGCTTCTGTATTTCTGATTTCTGTCTCTTGTTTGCCAAGAGGTGAAGGATGGGTGTCTATGCTCTCCTTTGTAGTGGATGAAGCTCTCTGTAGTTGCTCTGTTTACATGTTTATGGCATAGAAGTGAATGCTAAAATACACTGTACAAGGCTGGGGAGCCACTGAAGCAGAGAGAAAGGGCAAGAGACTGAGAACAGAAGCTGTGATTGATTCTTCAGTTTGTTCACAGTTGAGAAGATAACTTTGCTCTGGATATAACACTCCTGCAGCCCTGGCTTCTGCTGCTGGACAGTGTTGATAGTACCTGACTGGTGTCTGAAGCAGGCCAGGCTCAAAGCTGCTGAGGTTTGGAGGTCAGAGTCAAGCAGGGCAAAGCTACCCCTCCACCCCTTAGGAAAGAGGCTCTGTTTGGGGTGGGTTCTCTCCCCTCAGGTGTCCCCAGGTGCCCATCTGGGGGTACCTCACCACCAGGTAGGAAGCCCCACCGAGGGCAGCTGGGCCTTTGGGCTGAGGGTGCTGCAGTGGGGGCTAAGCCCAGCCCAGTGTCTCCCTCCAGAGCCAATCTTGTCCTGATGTCTCCCCAAAATCTGTTTTTCTCTCCCTCAGGATATGGTCACTTACTACTTGAACCTCACTCGTGCCAACACTGTGGCCTCAGCGCGGGAGGAGTTCCCAGTGTGGGAAGAGGAGTACAGGCTGACAGAAGCCTTCCAGGTCCCTGATGGCTCTGCAGGCTCCATGCAGACACTGCTGGAGAGGATCTCGAGGGACCCACACTATTTGCAGCTGTACTATGAGTTTAACTCTGCCAGATACGACCTGGAGCTGTGCAAGCAGGAATGCCGTGTGGATCACCTGTGTGCCATCAGGGAAGTCGATTTTATGAAGTACAATGAGTGTGTGAAAACCAACAGCTCTGCCTCTGCTGCCAGCAGTGTTTGGCTTCTGGTTTTCTGCATGTTCTCTGGATTTCTCAGTATCCAGTGAGTGCTGTGATGGCCAAGAGAAAAGGAGGGAGGGCACAAGATCACACTACAGTGCATGTGAATTGGTGATTTTGGCATTGAGAACTTGCTTGGAAACCAGGACAAAATCCTCAATGTCTACTAAATGCCCTGTGATGCTGATTTGAAATTTTCTAGACAAGCTTGATGTGTGAAGAGCAATGTTTTTGAGGGCCTTGTTGTGCCAAAGTGACTGCAGCAAGGAGTGCCTCCCCTCTGCTGGGACTGCTGGGGCAGCCTCACAAGCAGATGAAGACCAGGCTTCCCTGTGGACATGGAGGGGCAGGGCTGAGGTTAGGGAGCTGCCACGTGTTCCACAGGCTGCTGCCAGCATTCCTGATGTTGCAAGCCTGCACAGCTGGTGACTCAGGAAGTCTTGTGGTGGCTTTGCTCCACAGCAGCCTGTGGCTTATGAGCAAAGTGAGGTGGGGTGGCAGCATCTGGGCTTCAGCAAACTTTGGTATTTCAGTGCTGAAGATGAAATACTGATGAGCATTTGCCACTCAGTTGTTGAACATAAATACTATTTTCACTCTTCTGTGCTCTCTTCACTTGTCTCTACCGAGTTCCCTCCCTCAGCTGGGCTTGGCAGCTGATCTGGGCCACTTGGCCAGTGAGTGACTTACAGCCTTGGGTTTGCTCTGAGACCCTGCAGGAACCAGTGCACGGTGCTGGGACTCCAGGTAGGGGTGGAGGGGGAGCAGGACGAGTGCTCTGTGTTGTGTGAAGGTGGCTCTGGGCTCTCCCAGGGGTCTGATGCGGGGAATGGAGAGGGGGAAATTCTTCCTGGGGTTGGTGTTTGTCCCAGAACCACCTCAGTGATGTGTGGGTGCTCCAACACCCAGCTGAGGGCCGGGACCCACGGTGGGCCTGGCTGTGATGTGTGGGTGCCTGGGAACACTCCTCACTTTGCTCTGCACGTCCCTGTCTGCTCCCAGCCCTGCCCAGCTGTGACAGACACACCTCAGAGGTGGGACACAGGCTGTTGCTGGTGTTGGGGGTGTTGAAATGCTGCTGTTTGCAGTGGGAGGACCGAGCTGGCAGCTCCCAGCCAGGCTGCCTCCAGACCAGGCTCGTTCTGAAGCAGCTCAGGGTGTGGGCAGGGGCTGTGGAGGGACACAGGGGGCTCATGTGCACACTGCACCTGGCCACTCACCTGTTCTGCTCTGGAAGCTATTCCTGCTCTCCTGAAGGGCCCCAGGGAGAGCTCATCTCCACCCCAACAAGCCCTGTCAGCACAGGGGCTGATGTGTGGGTACCTCACTGTCCATGGGGTACCTCACATCAAGCTCTGGGGGTGCCTGCTGGATGCTGCACCCTTTATTTATTTATGGATTTCCAAACTAGGCAGGAGGGGTTACAGTGGTAACCCAGGGAGTTCTGCAAGGACAGATGTTCCTGGACACTACTACTGTTTTCTTTAGCTCATTGATTCAGCTGCAAAGTAGTCTCCACTCTGTTCCCATCTCAGCATTTCCTCTGCAGTGGGCTTCAGATTATTCTGCAAGTTTCCTCCCTTTAAATCCTTCATTTTCTACAGATTAACACACCCAGAGTGTCAGACCACAGAAGGAACACCTTCACCTCTTCCAGCTATTTCTGCCTGTGGCAGGTGAGCAGCTGGCACGTGAACTATGAACTTCAGCCTTCTGCCCACACTGCAGTGCAAGTGCACCTGCCCCAGCTGCTGCTGCACTGGGAAAAAAAACTTAGGTGTGCCTTAAATATTCCTGAATTCAGCACAGCTGGGGAGTTCCTCCAACCCTACACTGCAGGCCCAGTTTGCTGTCCCCAGAGAGCCCAGGGCAGGCTGCAGGTGCCCTCAGCCTGCCCAAGGCTGTGTTCCAGGAGCAGGCAGAGCAGTGAGAGCAGCAGAGCTGGGCTCTGCAGCACAACTCACAAAGAGGATTATGCCAGAATCAGATAAAACCTGACTCACAAAACAGAAGCCACCAGTGTTCAAAATCCACTGTAAGTGTCACTTGTGTACCAAACTGCAGCACGAGGCAGCAGAGCAGGTGACAAGCAGAGCAGCTGGGGCAGCTTTAGGAGCTGCAGCCTGAGGCAGCCCAAGGGACAAGGCCAGCAGGGAGAAGGGACTTTGCCATGGCAGGATCCTCCCACGAGCCACATGGGCAGCCCCAGCTGTACCAGGGCACACTGGAACGAACACACGACACTCTCCAACCTGGCAAAATCTGCATTTAATTTACAACATAGTAAAGGTTACAGGTAAAAAGCTCAACAGAAGTGTGAAAAGGCCTATTACATATTACACAAGTGTACAAATGTCTGTACAAAGCCCCTCGATGTTCCTGTCCCCTCCTGGCCAGCTGTGGCCCCTAAGCTCTGAAATAATAAGAGCTGGTTCAGAGTCTGGGAGGAGAAGAGCTTAAAAAACAACGAGCAGTGAAGTTTCCCTTGTCAAGAAAAATCTTGCAAAGAGCCACTTGCAAAAAATATCCCAAAAAAACCCCAAACCCAACCCTCTTCCCCCCAAAATAAAACAAAAAAAAATCCCCAAAACAAAAAGAAAAATAAGGAAACCTGCTCAACTTTTGTTTGTCCTGACTAGTCTTACCCTAAAGAGTTGCCTTCAGAAAGCAACTGGCTGGGAAATGAAAATCCTACAGGCCAGACTAAAGAGAGGAAGATTTTGAGTCATTGTGGGAGCACTGGGAAGCAGAACAAATGCCCTGCTGAATCATCAATGGCAACTTAAAGACAGAGCAGCGCTGCTGGATCATGGAGCAGGTGCTGAATGCACACAAGGAATAGTCTGAGCTGGAAGTGATGGGTGGGGAGGGAACAGAGCAGTTTCTAAATGGCTCTGTGAGCTGGGCAGCTGCCTGCTGGCACCTCAAGGACATGATAGAAGCAATCACTGCAGAGCAGAACTGACACAGATTTTGGGGCATGTCTGAAATGGGTCTGGTGCATCCAGCATCCCTGGCTCAGTGGGACACAGCCCTGATCCAGCATCCCCAGCTCACTGGGACACAGCCCTGATCCAGCATCCCCAGCTCAGTGGGACACAGCCCTGATCCAGCATCCCCAGCTCACTGGGACACACCCCTGATCCAGCACCATCCAGCATCCCCAGCTCACTGGGACACAGCCCTGATCCAGCATCCCCAGCTCACTGGGACACAGCCCTGATCCAGCATCCCCAGCTCACTGGGACACAGCCCTGATCCAGCATCCCCAGCTCACTGGGACACAGCCCTGATCCAGCATCCCCAGCTCACTGGGACACAGCCCTGATCCAGCATCCCCAGCTCACTGGGACACAGCCCTGATCCAGCATCCCCAGCTCACTGGGACACAGCCCTGATCCAGCATCCCCAGCTCACTGGGACACAGCCCTGATCCAGCATCCCCAGCTCACTGGGACACAGCCCTGATCCAGCATCCCCAGCTCACTGGGACACAGCCCTGATCCAGCATCCCCAGCTCACTGGGACACAGCCCTGATCCAGCATCCCCAGCTCACTGGGACACAGCCCTGATCCAGCATCCCCAGCTCACTGGGACACAGCCCTGATCCAGCATCCCCAGCTCACTGGGACACAGCCCTGATCCAGCATCCCCAGCTCACTGGGACACAGCCCTGATCCAGCATCCCCAGCTCACTGGGACACAGCCCTGATCCAGCATCCCCAGCTCACTGGGACACAGCCCTGATCCAGCATCCCCAGCTCACTGGGACACAGCCCTGCCCCACCAAGCTGGCACTATTTCCCAAGGAGCTGCAGTCCTGCACACAGTGAACAGCCAGGGATGTGCTCTCATTTTGGTGCACATTTCCTGGATCCCCCAAGCAGCAAAGGAATGTGACTTGTAGCTGAACTGCAGTAGAGTGTGAACAAAAATCCAAAGTAAACTTAAGAATAACAGAGCTCTGGCCTTACCTTGAGTGAAGTACAGCCACATGTGTCTGAGTATGTGAATCATTTTCAAATCTAAACCCAAGGAACTAAAGGGCTTGAGCAACAACCCAAGTCCACTGAGAATTCCTATTCTGGCTCTCAGCAGCACTCAATTCTCACCTGCAGTTCCCAACAGCCAAAATATTTGTGTGTGGGGAACATGCCAGTCCTCCCAGCTTTTTGCCTTGTTGAATCTTGTATACTCTAAACTTAAAAGTTCCATTTGCAAATAAAAATGAAACTACTTAAGTTACAGGGGCCACCAAGTTATCCAGGGGAGTTCACCATGGCACGGTGCAGTGTTGGATACTCTGTTTGCACCCTGTATCCTCCCACAGCCCCCATTCTGCAGCACTGAACAAAGCTAAGGAACCCACCTGCTGCTTATCCCTCTCAACTCACGACTCATGGGATGATCTAGTGTTTGATGGAGAAAATAAAACAAGCTGTAGCCAAACTAAAAATAATAATAATAATAATTAAAAAAAAGAGAATGCCCCACATTGGTGGTGTTTTGAAAATATAAAAAAATAAAAGCTGACCTATATTCTGCGAATTTTACAACTCCTTCCAATGGGATTCTGCAAGGCTTGGCCCCACAAACATTTCCTCTTGACACAGCTTCCCTGCTGTGAGCACGTTCAGCAGGAACAGCGTCACCTCAGCGAGCTCAGCACTGAAACACAGGGACCTGCAGGGTCGTGGCAGAAGTGAGAATTAAATTGTGTGACCGCCCCTTCCACTGAGTTGTGGATCCCAACTCAGCATAAAGACCTCTGGGACAGCGGTGGCTAACAAAAGGCTGTAGGGGTTTTCCTTCCAAAGGAGATGGGAGCCGTATTTTCTTTTTTTTTTTTTTTTTAAACAGACATATAAAAACATTTGAAGACAGATCTTTTAAAGGATATTTCACTCCTCCAATCTCGGTATTACATCTCTTAGGACACCGAAATTTTAAAAAGACGATACCTCACGTGAAAAGTTTGTGGAGCTGACAACTCCTCCCCTCCCCTGGGCCCGGCTCAGATGAGCAGGGACGGCGTGGGCTTCTTGCCCGGCCAGGCCTCCTTGGCGTATTTCTTCTTCTTGGGTTCGTTCACAGCTTCGGGGTTGAAGACGGCGGGGTTCGGAGCCGGGTTCACGCTCACCGCCGAGGGCGCCACCGGAGTCAAGTCCACGTCGGGGGCGAGGTTGGGGTAGGGCATGGGCAGCCCCCCGATGAGCGCGGTGCCGTGCGCGCTGTGGGGCTGCGAGCCCCCCTCGCTGTGGGTGGGGGGCAGGCCCCCGTACAGGCCCCCGCTGTAGGGGAAGCTCTGCAGGCGCCGCGACGCCGACTCGTCCGGGGGCAGCGAGCCCGCGTTCTCCAGGCGCTTCTTCTGCGGGGAACGAGGAATGCCGGGATTAGTCACGCGTGTTTCGGCTCCCCCAAAAGGTTCTGATTTTCTGAGTCGGTGCAGTTTGCAACCTGTAGGAGCTGGTTTCTTTGTCCCTTGAGGGAATGCATTCCTCTCAAGGACAGTGAATGTAAATAAATTGTGTGACTGCTCCTTTGACTTGTGGATCCACACTCAGTGTAAAGACCTGTGGGACAGTGGTGGCTAAGAAAAGGCTGAAGGGGTTTTTGTTCCAAAGGAGATGGGAGCTGTGTTTTTTTTTCACTTCTCTTCATAACACATCTAGGTTCTCATACAACCCTCTCACAGGTGTTGTTTCTATTATTTAACCAATGAAGAGAAGTGTTCTCTTTACTGACCAATTTTGCAGTTCCTTAGCACAGCATGTTATAAAAGGGCTGTGCAAAATTGTAAATAAACCTTTCTGATCTTTCTTCTACCTGCAGTCAAGCTCTTCATTTCATATCCAACAGCAACAAGGCACCTAAATCTGCTACATATAAAGTGCTAACGTGGGCCTGATATTTTCTGAGTCTGTAAGGTTTTCATCCTTGCCAGTGGCTAATTCTCTTTCCCAAGGGAAAAATCTCAGGAGAATTTTCTTTCAAAGACAGTTCCTGTAAATTAACTATAACATTTCTAAGTTCTCATAACAACCTCTCTCCCAGGTGTTGTTTATGTTACTTAACCAATGGAGAGAGGTGTAACTTTTACAGACCAATGATAATGCCTTTTTAGTGTAGCATGTTATACAAAGGCTGGATGAATTGTAAATAAAGCCTTCTGATCTCTCTTCTACCCTGAAGTCAAGCTCTTTGTGTCCAACAGCAACACTAACAGACTATGTCCTGGTCTGTCCTACAAGGATTCCTCTGGATTCCCTTGAAAAGCACAACAATAAACACTCAGAGGTGCACAGTGCAGGAAGGGAGACAAAAGCTGACATTCAGGTGTAACTTAGATGAAGTCTGAGCACCTCTTCACCTCCTGTACCCTCCTGCCAGTCTTGAGCTCCTCCTGAACAAAGACTGAGTAGGTCACAGCATGTCCTGGGTTGGAGTGGACCCACAAAAGTCACTGAGTCCAACTCCTGGCCCTGCACACAGCACCCCAAGTCCCACCCTGTGCCTGAGAGCATTGTAACACAAACCTTCCCTTGCTCACAGAAAGAAACTGCAACTTCCAGATCACTTAGGTAATTTTGCTCCTGATCATTGGAATCTACTCCTGCAGTCTGGGTTTATGGAATTTTATCCTACTCCACATGATGTTATTTAGTCTATACCAGCAACAAGTGAAATTGCTGTTACACAGTGTTTAGCTGCTCTGAAGTTCTGCAGATCTTTCTTCCTCCTTGAATATTTCAATTAAATAGAACACTGGCAACACACTCGTCTTGGAGCAAAGCCTAAACCTGTTTGTTCTAGTACACAAACTTAGGAAATGTCAAACAGAATATTTAAATAAACTCTGATTTTTCCTTCCTGTTTTCCACATTTCCCACAGTTTTACCTGATACCTGGAACTAATGCACTGGATTTCTAGAAAGTGTTTCTTTTTGGGAGGAAAAGAAAAAAAAAAATCACCATTTTGTTATTAAAGAAAAAAAGCTAAAGCTGGGTTCATAGGGAAATGGCAAAAAAGACAACTGTGAAACACAGACATGACTTCTGCTTAACAATAAAACACTTTCCACGTGGGAGTGTTTCCATGTGGGAGTGCACTCTGTTTCTAAGGTGCAATTCATAAATCATGGAGTGAGCTCATCAGTGTAATGTGCTAATGAGAAACTCAGGAGTCAGCCCATACCTTCACAGGGACCACTGCTGTCTGTACCATGTTCCGGAACCGCCCCACAGACGGGTCCACGTCCTCTGCAAAGCAACAACAGAGATGCCTTCAGTGAGCACGTGGGGAAAAAACAGAACCTCTGTGGGGTAAAGGAATCTGGGTGAAAAACTGAGCATCCTGCAAGGAGGTGCTGAAGGGCATCAGCTGAGGATTAAAGCAAAGTCCTTACCCGGGTTGATGATCTCGTCATCGTCACTGAACGTCACCCTGGAGTTCTTCCGTTTTCTCTTTGGCCTCTGGATGTCCAAGTTCCCTTCCTCGATGGTCAGCGTGGAGATCCTTTTGTTGTGGGCTGTGTTAAACTCTGTCAGGTTCTAATGGCAAATTTAGGAATGAAAGAGTTTAAGCAACTCGTGTATGAAGTCTGATTGAATCACGTGACATCAGAAGACCACAGGACATTGTTTAGTTTCAGCTTCAGACCCCGAGGAAGAAGCAGAGGTTGCAATGAGCTGCCCTGAGAGGCTGTGAGGTCTCTGCAGAGAGATTCAGAAAGGAGCACAATCCTGGGCAGCCTCCTCCAGGTAGCCCTGCTGGAGCTGGTTGATGATTCTGAGGTCCTTCCCCACATCCACAGTGTGTGAATGCCACAGACACTGCCTCTCCCTCTTCCCTAGCTTAGGGAACAGGGCAGCATTCACAGGTATCTGACAATGGCAACAGAGTGGGAAACCATCCCAGCCTGGGGCAATGTTAGCTGCAGAGCATGTCCCTGGCAAACCTTGCTAGGATGACCACTGGCACATTAAGATTATTACACCTATGATTCAGGGAAGCAGCATAATCACAGGTTAAATACTGCAGATGAGATGGTTTGGACAGCACAAAACACCTCAGACTATCTTCAAAGCCAAAAAATTAAAAACCTGAACCTAAGGGAGTATTACCCAGGGAAGTTGCTTAGTCACCATTCCTGGAGGTATTTAAAAGACATTTAGACATTGAACTTAAGGACATGGTTTAGGGTCCTGTGGGCCTGTGTGACTGAAATGTCAATAAACAATTGGCCATTTGCAAACACAGTGGGTGCTTTGCTGACATGCATGAAAGAACAGCCCAGGCACAGAGGGTGTGAGCATGTCACAGAGGATGACCATGTCAAATCCACCCTTGTTTAGCAGCAAGCTGGGTTTTGAACCAGATTAAGGGAAGAGGCTGCAGATCCTGTGAGAGGGGATGGTGCTTTCCATCAGGGCAATGCCCTGCCTTACACCACAGCTCAGTTGTAAAACTCAGCTCTCTGGGGAAGGTACATTCCCATTCCCAACCAGAGCTGAAGGTTTTCCTCCCTCTGATGGAGTGTCACTGGCTCAACTGCACTGATGTGAGAGCCAGGGTCATGTATTGGAAGGGTCATAAACCATCAAAGTTCCCCAAGGTGCCCCCAGACTAATTTCTGGGCCTTTCACCAGAGGACTGCATGAGATCCAGACTCTTGCAACAGACAGTGTAAATCTCCCCCTGCCCAGGGGAGGTACCTGGGTATTCCACCTAAAGCCATTAAATCAAACTGTGTGGTTTGAGGGCTTCTCTCACCCTCATGGATCAGGACTGCAACCATCACTTCAACCAATGGACATCAAGTCTTGCTGCTGGACCCATGGGTGGTGAGTTCTTTCTACTCATATCCTTTCTTTCTTTTATGTTTTCTTAACTGTTATTTTTACACTTTAATTTTTCTATATTATTATAGCTAATTATAACCAAAATGACCATCTTCCTCCTTTCCACTGCAACCTAATGATTCTAAAAGAAACCCTGTATATATATATATAATTACAGATATACAAACATCAGTCATTCAGCATTGTTTCACTCCAATCTGCCCCAAGGGATGTATTAACAAGAACCAGAGTTAACCTCATCTTCAGGGCTGCTCCATAACAGCTTGGCAGTGTTAGATGCATTGACCTGCTGACCTTCAAGTTCTTTCCCCACCTAAACGATTCCAGGACTAAACAAACAAGCAGGGAACGCCGTCCTTGCTGGAAATGCCATCATACTCACATCCAGTTCTGTCTCCTCCTCTGGCAGTCCCAACAAACCCTTCAGCTCCTCATCCTCACCACCCATCTTCTCATCCCCTTTCACAGCTGAGGGCAGTGTCTGGGGTTTCTCCCGCAGGGTGTACGCTCGGGTGGAGGCTCCAAAGGAAACCGTGGAGTCAATGGGGATCTGCTGGGGTTTGTGAGCTTCCAAACGGATGTGGCCCAAGAATGTGCCATGTGCTGGGGATATCAAAGTGAAAAATGAGCTGTTGAGTTTGGGATTAAGGTAGTCCAGTTGGAGTTTGAGAATCTCAGAAATAATTGTAACAATTGTTCCATGGTACAAGGCACTGAGGTACTGCTGAGAGCGTCACCTGGGCAGACCCACCATCTCACAAACTGACATAACTCACACCAGAAATCCTCCAAAAATCACTGGATATAAATTGCAAACACCTTTTAGTTGCTGTACTCCTGCAGGTCCCAATGTACTATGCCTGGACAGTGCAAAAATAAAACACCTGACAGGTTGTAGACCTTGGGAAATCACTCTCAGAAGACAAGGCTTCACTAAAACGGTGATGGGAAGGCCAAGTCACTTTTCTCCTCTCCTTTGGCCTCTGACAAGTTAGAGATGTTTGAAACATCCAGTGAGGCAGCTGTAGGCTGACTGGAGCAAACACTCCTTTGCCCTAACCCTTGCCTTTCCCTAGGATGCAAATTCAAATTCTATCCATTTGCCCACAGTGCAGACAACAATGGAAAAGGAAAAAATGTCTAAGATTCAATTCAGAATGTTTAAGCACTGAAGTACAGCCTTTCTGTCTGGTTAAATGCCACACTACTTACTGCTGTTCAGATCTATGAGGAAAACCCTCTTGAGATGTTTGTGATAGACCAAGGCAGCATGGACCCGAGAGCAAGACTGGTGGTCAATGGTAAAATCACACAGATCAGGATTTCTCCCAAAGAGATAGTATTTCTTCTCATCAATGATGAGTTTCTGAGGTAGAATATCAAACAGAGAAGCATATTAGACTCCTAGAATCTTTTGGATCTTCCTGAAAAAAAATTCAAGAACATGAATAAATAGAGCAAATTCAAAACAAAGCATCAACAGCTCATCAATATTTCAGTTTTAGTCTGGCATTGTTAAATACACAAACTCAAGTCTGCTCTTTATAAAATCAGAACAGCTGAATATGGCAGAGTCCCAGTTATTCCCTTCTTTACCAGCCAACACTGGGCAGTCTGGGAAGGACAGTCACCCTTCAAAGCATCAGACTGCCTCATACAGGAGATCTCTGACATCTGCTCCCAGAGATTTTAAAACATTCCTCCATGGATGACCTCAGGCTTTGTCTAAGATAGGAACCTATCTACCACTCTACATGTCAGTGTGCCTTTCTGAGGCTGTTCTCTGCATTTCTTAACCATAATTTCATGAGTCTTACTGATATTTTCCCTTAAGATTAGAGTTGTTTCATCCAGCTATTGATCCAAGAACACCACAACTGTTTGTTAGATCACATCTTTTGAGGAACCCTGGTTCTGGGTTTTCTGGGATTTAATTTCCCACCATTGGATTTATATCCCATATTCTGCAGTTCCTTAGGTTTAGCACTCTGACTCTTCCCACACTCAACATCTTTGCACTAGGGAATTCTATGATTCCACACTGTAAAAAAGAGATAAGTATTAACTTTTCCTTTTATTGCAAATTTGAAAATAATTCCTATATAAACACAGATCTGATACCAAGTGGAAGCTGATTTATTCCTCCAGCTCTGCAAGCAGTCTCCACACAATTTCAGTTACCTGACAAAAACTGTTCAAATAATTTCTCATTCTTGCCCACAACTGAAGCCAAAAGCATCCTTTAAGTTTCCATTTGCACCTGTTACACACAAACAACACTGCCCTGACTGGGCAGCACTTCCAAGAGACTTTGCAGACAATAATTCATGGAAATACTGCAACAAATCATCAACAGAGAAGATAATTTTATTGCCTTTAAATCAAGATAACGTTTCCAATGAAATGTTCTGTGCCTCTGAGCTATAACCCAGTGTCTTCCTTCACACACTGAGCTTAAACACTGCATGGCTTGTTTTGCTCTTGCACTTTGCAGACCCAGCAATCACAGGGTGACCTCAGGCCTCTGCAGGAGCCTTGGGACACTGATGGCCAGGTTAGTATCAAGTGCTCAGTAACCCACAGCATTGAACAATGGTCCTCCTTGGTTATTGCTGCCTCCCAGAAAAGACAAAACTGAAAACTCTCTGCCCCCTCTATTGAACAGGGAAGCACAAGGATCACATCCAAGTGCTGTTTGCTTCAGTGCTATGGGATCTTGCAAGAATCTTTAAATTAATGGAGCTTGTTGAGGTACCTACAAACAGCAGTTTTTTATTCTAGATAGAGGAGGAGGTGAGAACATGTGAGGGAAACAACCTGGTCAGTGGAGAAGAAGGGGAGGAGGTGCTGAGGTTCCTCTGCAGGCTGTGGTGAGGATTGTGGTGAAACAAACTGTGCCCCTGCAATCCCTGGGGATGCAGGGATCCACTCACAGCCCGTGGGAAAAGTGCTCACACCAGAGTGGGTGGATGCCAGAGAAAGCTGTGATCCAGTGGGAAACCCAAATAAAGAGAGAGGGCCCTTCCTTCCAAAGCAGAACAGCCTGGCCTTGAAAGACTGCACCCCATGGATGGGAGCAGGTTTGGGAAGACTGAACCTCACAGGAGGGACCCCATGGCACAGCACAGAGAAGATTCCTCTCCTTGAGCAAACAGAAAAAGATTTCAAGTGATGAACTGACCAAAACCCCATGCCCTGCCTCCCTGTGCTGTTGGTGGGAAAGAAGGAGGGGCTAGGGGGAAAAAGAAAGGTGTTTTAAAGACTGATTTTACTTGTTATCCTCCTCTGACTCTGTTAATAATAAATTTACTTTATACCTTTAAATTTGAACCTGTTTTGACCTTAGAGCATTTTTCTCCCAATCCTTATCTCACCTCATGAGCCCTTCATTAATTTATTTTCCTCTCCTCTGC
Organism: Aegithalos caudatus; assembly: GCA_013389925.1. NCBI lineage: Eukaryota > Metazoa > Chordata > Aves > Passeriformes > Aegithalidae > Aegithalos > Aegithalos caudatus. The sequence goes on from WEIU01021983.1 coordinate 43,584, forward strand.
CCAACTGTAGCAGGAGAAGATAAGTGAATGACTTTTGTGGGTGCCTGGCTTTTGGCCAGTGTCAAAGCACTACACCCAGAAACATTTCTGTTTCAGTCAGCTTCAGGTTAGGAGTCTCTCCACAGCTGAAATACTTTCACTGGTTTGGGTTCTCTCTGTCAACAATGGTAAGGAGATTTTTCTTTATTTATTACTTTCAGTGTGATATAAGACAAAATATGAAATAGAGAATGAGGTGGTGCTGGAATAAAAATAACTCTCTGTATCTGTGCTGATCACAACACTGCTCACAGATCCTGAATGTGGGAGGAAAAAATCAAATCAAACTGTATTTCATGCTGTAGGATAGAGCAGCACTCTTGGAAAACACAGGATACAGGTTAATCTGACTGTAATGCAAAATAAAATTTAAAAAAATAAACTGACCAGACAGGTTTCTCAGAGAAGCAGCACAAAGGGAAGAGGTTTAACTGATGGAGGCTGCCTTGCACAGGGAAGGAAAAGTCACTTCAGTCATTGTTTCAGAACAAAACAAACTGATTTTGAGATAATGAATACGTAAGAGAAAGGAAATATTTATGAAAAAGTGTGAAAAATGATGGGGAATGTTCTGCTGCTGGTCTCTATGTACACGATACACCAAATCCATCAAACCCTACTTCCATACCTCAATGAGTTTGTCTCCCTTGACTACATCCAGGTGTAAGCCAGGTGGTGGTTTCCCTGCCCTGGAAAATAAAAAAAAAAGGAAAAATATAGTAGCAAAATATTTAATAAAATTTTTATTAGTATTAGAGCTGCTTGAGCTACAGGCCAAACCAACACAAATACAAGCAGAAGTATTTGGGGGAAATACAAAAATCCCATAATTTTCTTTTCCTTCCTGCAGATTCCTTCTGACAACACATAAACTAAATTTTTTTTTTATGGTAAGAGTGAAGGTAACAGGATATGAAGCATCTAAAGCTTTACCTCTCCAGGTGAAATCCATCTGATTTACACAATAAACACAGCAAGTCCTGAGAGCACATGGTATGAGGCAGGATCATCCAGAGACTGGGAGAGCTTGGGGCTGTTTGGTGAAGAGCTCTGATTTCTCCTGTCACCCTCAAAACAGCACATCCCCACCCTTGGCTGCTGAGAGGAACAGAAACTTCTCCCAATTTCCCCCCTAGGCTGGTGATGGCAAAACCCTGAAAAGGGCTCTGCACACATCTGTAATATTATAAAAGTGCTGGGCAGCAGCCAGTGCTCCTCCACACTCACCTGTGATCACACAGAGCCCCTTCCACACAGCTCCCCCAGCCCTGCTGCTCCTGCTCAGCTCCTGGGGAGCAGATTCACCTCTCAGCAGCATTATTCCCACACAGAGGCCTGAGGGATTCACCAGACACAGCCAGCACAGGGGGTGTAGCAGGATTTGGGCATTTACAGTGCTCAAAGCCAGGACACTGCTGTGGCACCAACACCTTGCTCTGCACCACACAGCATCCATCAGCTCTCAGCAGCAAAGGATCTTTTCCTGCTCAGACATTTCAGAATCTGTATCTTTAGTAATTCCTGACAGATAACATCTCTGCTGCTTGTCTCTAAGGCTGGACCAGCTTTCCAGGCAGCAGCAGTGACCTAGTTCCTGGCTGCCCTGCTGAGGAACTCTGCAGGGATCATGTTCCCAACTCTGCTCAGAGCATGGAGCCAGCCCAGGGACCTGTGACAGTGGGCAGTGATGTTCTCATGTGGCTGGAGAACAAAGAAAGGTTACTGGTAGCTGAAGTTGTTTAAAGGGGTTAAATATAGATTTTCACATTTCTAGAGTGTGCCTTACATTTTTTTGTTTCTTCTGTGTTGCAAGGTCAGCTCCCCTCAATAATTCCATGCAAGAGCACAGCCTCCTGTTATTTCTATTTCATTTCTTTCCCAAGCATTTTCCTTTCTTGTTTCCAATCCATCACACCAGCCTGCCCAGAACTCTCTGGCCCTTTCTGAACTGACCCCTTGGGACTTTCACAAGCTTTCTTGTAGGGCCCTTCTCAAAGACTGTGGATGTACCACCCTAACAAGTCTGTGGTTAACATTGACTTTTAGTGTTTCAGATGAACAAACAGCAGCAGCAAAAGCAGAGGATGCCAAACTCCAGCACAATCTGCTGCAGTGGTGACTTCACCAGTGAAATGGGGTTATGGAGAAGTGGGGCACAGACCCCCAAAGGTGGGGGACAGTCCATGGGATGAGCTGAAGTCCCTGCAGCACAGCCAGGGAAACTCCTCCTCTTGGGCACTGCTTGAAGAACTTGCAGCCACACCTGAGTACTGCTGCCTCCTCCTGTGCTCCCTGCAGATCTCAGTGCTCAGTTTTCACTGAAACACTGGCTCCTTTCATGGATTCCTGGCCACTTCTCACTATTCCCTCTTTCTGCCTCTGAGCACTGGAAAACTTGTTTTCCCTCCTTTCCTCTGAAATTGCCAAGTTCTGGTTACCTTGCAACACAACTTTTGGTAATTTTCACACACCTTACTCTGATCAAACAACAGCTACTTCCATTTTTTTTTTCCTCCTAAATAGGTAAACCTTTCAACAAATTCATTCTACAAGTGTACTTCTTAATCAGCCTGGCCTCTGCTTTTCCTTTCAGTGATTCCCTCCTGGATACTCAATAGTCAGCCTGTCCTAACACATTTTAGCAACTTCTCCCTGTACCTGTCAGGTCACAGGAGAGCCCCCAAGACTCCAGCCCAGCTGAATCCTGTCTGATGGTCATATTTTGCTATAGAACAGCTTTGCTTTTCATTGCCCCCTCTACTTTTAGTTTCCCCCTTGCTCTTATTCTCACTCTGCCTTTACCCTCAACTTTATTTTCAACAGATAAACCAAGCTCAGCAGTAGGCAGTGCCATCAGCTTTGAATTAAAAGTGCTTGAAAAATTTACCTATTCTCTGGCTTCTTTTGGATTGAGAATCCTTTGTAGGCAGTATTTCCCATTCCTACCTATTCCTGCAAAACACTGAACACAGGAAGGCTGTAAATACTGATTATGATACCATGAAAACAAATTCACAGAAGTAATTTCTGATAGAAAACTCCTTTGGGGCATTTAAAGTCACTGTCACAGTTCAGGCTGCACAAGTGAGGTATTTCAAAAGCCTTTTAATGAAAAAAGTAGAAAGATTTTTTCAGTTTTATATTCAAAACTAATTAGCTCCAGAGTCACCAAAGACCAGAAGTAATGCCTGGATTTGGAAGTATCACCCTTCACATGCTCTGCCCCATCAGACCTCTCACCTCATGGATCAAGGAGTAAAACATTAAAGGAAACCTCTTGCAAAACTCTCCTAGAAGAAAGTTTGTTAGAAAGCTGCCCTTATGCTATTACAGGAGAGCATTCCCCATCTTATGTCCAGGGTTAAAAAAGTCTTTTTCCACCAACTAATGTCCTAAAATATCCACTAAACTACTTTTCCTACACTGTTCTGAAGGATGAAGAATGACTTGAGGTCAGCAGATTGTCCCCTCTACAAAACACCCAGAGCCCTCAGCACTGCCCAAGGCCAAGGCTCTCCTCTCACAGCTTGGCTCCAGAACAAGTGCCAGTGCTTGAAAATGAGAAACAAGCACCAGAACAAATGCTTGTGATTGAAAATGAGAAACAAACAGTTTCTTCTGAACCTTCCAGATGGTGCATGACAGTCCCCAGTGCCTCCCCAGGGCAGCATCCTGCAAGTGACCTGAAAAGAACACCTGAAATGCACTGTGATGGTCACTAGGTGAGACACAGGATGCTCTGAGTGCCTCCTGAAACACCCAGGGGATGTGGAGCCCTCCAGAGAATTAACAGAGCTGAGTGGCAAGGAGAACATGAGCATTTCCAGTATCACTAAAGGAATCCTTTGGAGCAGAGAAAAGATGAGAGGATATATCACACCAGAGCTTTTCTTCTCTAGGAGTGAGCCCAAGGAATCAAAGAAGTGCCAGAAAGTAAAGAACTGATAAAAGCAGTGACAAACTGCAAAACCCAGGCAGCTTCAGCCAGGCACTCTCACAGAACTCCAATACCAGTTTTCTACACTTAACAGCTCAGCAACCTATTGCTTAAACCACATCAGTCAGAAATGCAGATATCAACTGATGCTGCTAGTTTTAAAGTCTATTTCAGGAGTGATCTGGAAAGGACATACAACAAAGACAGGGTGCTCTTACAAGCATTATTCTTGCTAAACTTCCAGTTGTAAGCAACACAGTTAAAAAAGCTTGTGGTTCACACTGGATCATTACAAACCTTTCCTGAATTAAAAAAAAATTGTCTTCTGATTAGAAACGTGCCTGCTTTGACTGAACAAAGCATTCCACTTGGATTAAAGCATTTGCCCAACTTCACCCTCTCACTGTGCACCTTTTCTTGTCACAGTGCAGTTCCACACAGAACGAGGCTTTACTGGCTTGTTTTGGTTCCCTTGGTTACTTACTCAGGAACAAAGTCTCCATGGAATACAGTGAAATTTGGAAATTGTATAAAAATTTAATTCTTGAGAGCAAGGCCATAAATATTCTATTAGAGAGATCTTCAGGGTTTATGACATCAAAAATTAATTCAAATGTCACTGAATTAAATAGGAAAATTAGTATTAGGTAGTGAACAATGGAACAATTGTTTAGAAAGATTATTCCTACATTTTCAGAGTGAGAACTCATACCTTGGAAGTGTAATTTACTTGCAGAAATCACAGGAAGACAGGATGTAACATTTGTGTCTACCAGGAAGACATTCTTATTCTGACAGTCTGATTTCCATAGAATTTTTCATCACATCCTTTAATATCCATTCTAATTTTTCTTATTCTTTCCCTTCAGTTATAAAAATATTCCCTTTTTTTAAGTAAAGGTAAGCTTCATCAAGTACAAGTAACACAAACTACACATTTTCAATAACACCTTTTACAGCAGCACTGACACTTCCCTGCTTCACACACAGAATCCCAGAATGGTTTGGGTTGAAAGGGACCTTAAAGATCACCTTGTTCCACCCCTGCCATGGCAGGGACACCTTCCCCTGCCCCAGGCTGCTCCAAGTCTCATCCAGCCTGGCCTTGGGCACTGCCAGGGATCCAGGGGCAGCCACAGCTGCTCTGGGCACCCTGTGCCAGCCCTGCCCACCCTCCCAAGGAAGGATTTCTTCCCAATTTCCCATCCAGCCCTGCCCTCTGGCAGTGGGATGCCATTCCCTGTGTCCTGCTCCTCCATCCCCTGTCCAAAGTCCCCTCTTTAGGCCTTGAAGGGGCTCTGAGGTGTCCCTGCAGCCTCCTCTTCTCCAAGTGAACACCCCCAGCACCCCCAGAGCCTCTTGGAGCATCTCCATGGCCTCCTCTGGACTCTCCAGCAGCTCCACGTGCTGGGACCTCTGCAGGGGGGGCTCACCTGAGCAGGTGAATCCCCCCAGCCCTGCTTGGGGAATTTCCCCCCAAGGAAAATGCTTGGGGACACAGGGGGGTGGGTTCTGGGTGCCAGCACCCATGGGTGGGGCACACTGAGCTTCCCAAAAAGCTCCCAAGTGCTCCTAAGGGCTGCTGTGCATCCATTCTCCCCCCAGCCTCTATGTGTGCTGGGGGCTGCCCCCATTATTACCCAGCAGGTACAGCAGTGGTGTTTTCACTGGGTTTTCACAGTTACTGGTGACTGATGGCCACCCTGGGCTCAGACTTGTGGATCTTCTATTTTATCTGTTTGTTTATCTTAAGATAAACTTGTCCTTTTAGTTCTGAACAGTTACTTTCTTGCTTGGAAAAGTTCTTGCTCTTAGTCTCCATTTTCCACCATACACTTCTGCATTTTATTTTGTTTTTGCTGCCATGGTATTCCCATTACACCAAAAGGACTGGATAATTCTCTGGTCTCTGTACTGATCACACTTATGTCACTAACAAGTACTGTGGTCACTTTTGTCAGGGTACATAATAAAAAAATCCCAACATTAAAAAGGTCAGACCACATCTATTTAACTGCTATTACCTCCTCAAAGTCAATTCCTTTTAAATGCATGGCTCTTGTCTGAATCCTCTCTTGCCTCCTAAAATAATCACTTCCTGTGTGTCCTGTGGGAAACAGTCCTAAGAGAGATGGTCCAATCTGACAGCCCTGGCACCTCTGTTTTGCTGCCTTGAATTATTCCCTTCCCTCCATGGCTGAGCAGCTGGATGTGAGACATTGGGATTTCCCACAGCAGCTGCATCCATGGATTTGCTGGCCTTAGGGAAGACATCAACTGCTTACAATGATCAGCAGTTAAACATTTACAAGGGATACCACTGAACAAAACCAAACTCCAGCACAGGTTTTTAAGAGTTTTAAATACCTACAAGCAAAGAAATCTTTCTTCTGCACTAGAAACAGAAATTTGTGTTTCTTTGCTTTCTTCTCCTCATGCTCCACAGGCCAGGCCATGTCTCAGTAACAAAGATAAACCACTTTGGAAAAGAAGGACAAGGCCATTAACAGTTTGGAATGTGCCAAGTAAGAGAACTGAAGTTTTACAAATCAGGGTCTCTTCCACAGTGCAGATTTAGTGCAGGGTTACAATCTATCTAAATCCAGCTGAAACTCAGCAGCCTGACTGAACTAAGTCACTACAAGGAATTCTGAGTTGCTGCAATTAAGGACACAGACAGGACAGCCATAATTCTATTGTGTTAGTTTAAAATTAGGTCAATTAGTTGGGTTTCTAAATGTAGACTCAGAACCTAAATTTAGCCACTTGCTAAAAATCTTGGCCTCTGTGATTAGTGTACACATCTCCATGTCCAACTTCAAGGACAGGGTGGGATTTGCAGAACTCTGGAGCTCACATCCTCCAGAAATCTGTGTAAAAGCATTGCCAGGAACAGCCAGATCTTGGCCAAAGACACTAAAGAGAAACAATTGCTGGTTTCAAATGAATATTTCTGATGTATGTCCATTCCAGGAGAAACCTAACATCCCCACCCCTGCTGTGTCAAAGAGAGTGAAGAAAGAGTCACAATTCCAAACACAGCTTACACTAGGACAAAAGGACAGGCAAGCAGTGTCCATTAAACATCTGAGTCACTTCAGATCTATCCACCACATAATCTGTACCTCAGAGAAATCACTTTTACTACCTAGAGCCAGCTCAGAAGGTTTGCAAAAGGTCCTAATCAAACTAAGATGTGTAACTGTTATCTAAAGACATTTTCTGATCTCATGGGATGGCTAAATGATAATCCACAGGAAGAATTGGCACCCTTTGTGGCAATAACTGCACACTGTAAATGTAACATGGTGTGAATGCAAGCCCAGATCTTGGCTAATGTGAACAGAGGAGTTACAGGACGTGCACAAACATGTTCTGGCATCAGCAAGTGCTGCTCAGGTGGCAACCACTGCTCTTCACCTGCCTTAGCTCAGCTGCTGCAAACACAAGAAACAATAAATATTTTATGGATTGTGAAGAGGCAACCTATAATAGCACAAAAACGAAATCAAAGCCACAGCTTAAACTGGATGAAAACTGGGAATTTCAGTGCAGAAGTCTTTTCTGGAAATGGGATACTCAGATATTATCCAAGCTGTGCAAGAACAGGTACAATGACAGAGGCAAACCTCAAAACAACTTAGAGGCAAGGGAAAAAAGCTACTCCTTTTGATTATATCTGAGAGGTATTTCTCATATGCTTGGTGTTCACAGGCCCCAGCCAGCTTTCCTTAGAAGCAGGAAAATAAACAGGTAAAGACAGTGATTTTGATTTTAGTAGAGGTTGAGGAGACTGAAGATAATTCACTACAGAAGAATCTGACCGTGAAGCCTCTCTGCAACTCCATGCTTTTGGTCACCCAAAACTCTTGGAATGAAGCCTGTACAGAAGATTTTGAGGTGCTTGTGTAAGACCAGGCTTCCTGCAGGATACCTTTACACCCTTTTAAAATGCTCAGCTTTGAATTACACCAGTGTTGGTCCAAGCCTGCTCCTGTAAAACACCCCCAGTGGAGAATCCCAGCTGGGAAAGGCCCAGCACTGACTCCACATCACACCTGAGCACTCCTTGGGACAAATACTTCAGAGCCATGAGCTGGAATGTGCAGCTCAGCAGAAAGCATCCAGAGCTTTAGCATGAAATATACTCTACCTGTTTTGCAGGACAGTAAAATAACCAGAAATAATCAAATCCCTCTGGTAGAGAGCTCCTCACTGCCATGGGATGAGGCCATGGTTATCAGCATCAGCCAACACTTCCCATTTTGGCTTCACCATTCAGCACAACACAAACACTGTGACTGGAAGCTCTCCAGGTTGGCTTCCTGCTGGTTCACCTTTTTGTTTTTTACTCTTATGAAAAAGAGCTTTTGGGTTTCAAAAGAAGAATTAAGGAGAAACACAAAGCTTTCACTGGTGCCAGCTGCCAGGTCTGCATGTGCCAACTGGACAAGATCAAACTGTCTCAGGCCCTCCTTCACTTCACAGCTACAAAAATCACCCAGCTTGGTCCCTAAAACCATTACAATGTGCAAATACAACAGAATCCAAAATAAAAAGTTTCCTTACAATGTATAAGGAGAGAGAACAGACAGGAACTTTGCTGTACCCAAGATCTATTTTGGAATATTACTGTAAAAGGACATTCATGTTAATGATAATAAGTGAATTACAAAAAAAATCTTAAAACTGTATTTACAGAACAGCACCTGGCACCCAGAAATGCTCCCCTTACCCCTGGATTTGGATCATCTCCCAGATCCCACCTCATTTCTCATTCAGCACAACAGATTGTGCTTCAGAACCAAAGCAGAGGGAAACTGTCCCTGTCAGACCCTGCCCTGCTGCAGGTGAGACACAGAACAGGTACCTGAAGAGCCCTCACAGTTACAGCTGTTACAGTTCTCTCCTCCAGATGGGATTTCTTTAGGAATTCTTCTGCAATAGCATGCAAGGTGCTGAGACTGAGCATTTTACAAGCTGTACTTGCCCAGCTCCTCCATTTACAGCTTTCACAGGTAAAAGTCACTCCAATTTACCATGGAATATAATGCATATTGTGGTCACTGCTGTATAAAAACACTAGGGAAAAAAAAAAAAAGGATGATGCTTCAAATTTCAAGCTGAATATCCAGAATAATTTTTGGCTTTATCTGGTCTGTTGTGTCATCATCTTATGGAAAACCATCCTGTCTCATGTAGATGGTTATTATTGTGTATGTTAAGCATAAATAAGACCCTAAAATACGTGCAAAAATCTCTTCCATGAGGGGGTTAAATGGCTTTATCAACTAAAGCAGGCACTTAAAATCCAGGTCTAAATTAAAAGGCATCCATGCACTGAGCACTATCACAAGGCACTGAGAGGTACAACACAGCTGGGAGAGCAGGGACAGGCAGGGCAGGAGTACGAAACTCCAGTTCTCAGGTGCACGGGTGTCCTTGTGCCATTTAAAACACACCGGGACCCATCCCAACGCTCTGGCGCCCAAAAAGGCACAGATCTCTTCAGGGATGCATCAAAACACAGAACAAATGCACAAAGGTGCCCTGAGGCAAAGCTCTGCTCCCGGCAGGAGCGTGAGGTGGGACATTTCCAGGGATCGCTTCCCCACGAGTGTAACCCAGCCAAAGGCACGGTGCCGATGCTTCTCCTCCAACATTTCCCTCAGCCCTGACTTCTTAGAAAACAAAAATAAAAATTCGGGCTAGTTTCACGCTGACACATTTCCCGTACAGAACACACCCCCTGAGCAGGATATTTAAATTCTATCACACCACGAATTCTGTCTGAGCCCTTGGGAAAAACCCCCGGCACCTTAGGGAGGGCCCGGGGCCCCCCCGCGGCGCTGTCGATGGCGGCACCCGCAAGGCCGCGCCCGGGACGGGACCCCATCGATACGGCCAACACTGTGCGGCCCCGGAGAGCTCATTCCCGTGCCCCTCATCCCCCCTGGACCGCCCCGCCGCTCACCAGCTCGGGCACTCGAACAGGGA
>WEIU01021983.1:53892-68143 GCA_013389925.1 Aegithalos caudatus
GCCTCTGTCCCGGTGACCGCGGCCGCCGCAGCTGCCCCGGGGCTCCGCAGGCACAGCCAGGCTCGCTCCTGCCCCCGGCTCCCCAGAACGCTTCCAGAAACTCCCGGAGGGACAGGACACACATCCCCGTGCCAGAACACGGGAGCAACAGCCACGGGCCTTTCAAGTTTTCACGACGGTGGCTTTTCAAGCTCGGGAACATCAGTCAGGACTGTTATAAACAGTGTGTGCACCAGTTCTACTGCCACGATAAACGAGGTGCAGAGAGGATAAAGGAGTCAAACAGTCACAGAAACTCTGAGCTCTGCAGCCTGTACCTGTGGCCTCAGCTGCAGTTTCCAGAGGACTAAAACAGGCTCGAAGGATGGAGCTTACAAATAATGCTCCCTTTTAGGTGAGCATTATTAAAGCTAAGTGCTTTTGTTCTTATATGACATCCAAAGGACTCTGCCTGGCAGCAGGCATGCACAAATCAATAGCTCCCACCATTTCCAAGGAAAACTTTAAAAAAGGAGCAGAACAACAGAGTGCCCTTGCTTTCAAGTCAGATTTTATCCTACAGGCTCACCAATGGCTCCAAATTTTAGCAAAAGGCAAATAGAACCGCCCCAATGCTGCTCTGAGGTATGAGGTTAATTTTCCTGGGATCAGCTATTGTACAGGACTCTGCACAGAAGTATTGTGTATGTCCTTGTGAAATTAATTTTGTGTTTTCAGGGAGTTTAATTCTGAAAAATCAGGGACCACAGAACTAAAGCTGCAGGAAACACTCCTGTGAAGATGTAAAGCCCTCTACTCTGCTTACAGGGGGCACTGCAAACACACCAGTGCCAAATGTCTAAACTGCAAAAGAAATGAGCTCTGACAGAGGCTTTTAAAAATGTTTATTGATGATAATTAGATGGAATGATGGCAATAGTGCAAACCACTGTGCAGTTGGGAGAACTCTCCCTTCCCAGCTTTCACGTTTACTTTATTATAGACGAGACATGGAAGAAGGATTAAATACAAAATGGGTCAGTATGCTGCATTTAGCATCCCCACTGGGCATTGCAGAGATTTCTGTTCCCTCAGTGCACGTCAGTTCAGAGCTACATTGAAGTGGGGAATGGTGCTTGTTCTGCCCAACCCTATGAGCTGGAACCAGCATTCTTTTTTCATTTGTACACACATCCTCAGTTTGAAAATCCTAGCACTTCACTCAGCCAGTTTCTGCATTTTGTTTCATAAAGAATTGAAAATATCAAATGTTAACAAGCCACACATAATAATTTACTTGAACACCACAAGTGAGCTTCAAGAGCACTTTAGAATCAAGATTTCTGCTAACACTCTTCACCAATCTTGCTAGCTTGTAAACCTCGGTGCCCATTTCCTCATTTTTAAGTGTTTTTCCCCCTGGAAGCTTCTAAAAACATTTGTGAGTGAGCAGCTAAACTTTTTATAGTTAGTGCTTGAGTCAGCATTGGAAGAGATTTGTCCACTAGCAAGCCACCAGCTGGTTTGTCTAAGAAGGTTGCACTGTTAGAGTCTAAGTCAAAGAACATTCTGTCCTCAAGTGATGCATTTTGTGGAAAAAAAAAAACCCAACCACACCTCAAAAAATTAAACAACACAGTTATGAGTCTCAAGGCTAAACTGACCAGCATGTAGAGGTCCAAATTATCATCCATGCATACCCTCCTTGCCTCTCAAATCTGTGATGACATCCTTTTCTTCAAGAGAATCTAGAACCACAGCCACTTGGAGACAATAAAACCATGAGGGAGATACTGGAGACTTTGGAAACTGCTGGATTTACATCGTGTGACTTGGTGGTGGGCTGTCTTTGAATGTCATTCTCATTCCAGTCCAACAAAGTTACCTACACATAAAGTTGTGTGACTTGTCAAAAACAAGACATCTCCAATTATTGATCACACTTCAGCAAACAGCTGGGACAGGGAATAACACATTACAGAAAGCAAAACCACAAGATTTTAGTTACATAAAACAATATAATTTGTATATAAACCGATAAATAGTGTCTCCATGGTTCACTAATTCCAAATACTAGTTATCTTGCACATTAGTTGCTAATATCTATTAATAGAAGCAGTTCCAACTTGTGCTCTCTCAGGGTGGTCAATTCATCTCCGAGACCAGTCAGCCTGTTTGCTCTGACAGAAAAAATCTCAGCACTGAGACTGGGTTCCATGGGAAGATTTCATGTTTTCCAGATAAGGAGTACTATGATTATACAGGTCACAGCAAGGCCAAGAATCAGGATACAGATCTTCTTACGGGATTTCTTCTAATAAGAGAAGGAAAAAAAGAAACCACTGACACCAGGAACACTTGAGGAAAAAGCAAGGCTACCATTCCTGTTACTAACTTGGGTGAACAAGAGTTATCTGAGAAAAGTAACCAGTGTAGTCTGAACATTTTTACATGTTCCTTAAACTTCATGATTCTACACATGAATGTTTTTAGTTTTAGGAGTGCAGTGATCTAAGAGATGCAATTAAGTCAAAATGTGACAGGTTTTGCTTCTCTTAAGAAAAATACAAGCCTCAGAGAAGGCCAAACCTTTCTGGCTATTTAGATTTTTCAGGTAATCCTAACCAAACTCCTAAGCAGTTCTCTGATACAATCTCCCCTTGGCCACTTGGGCTTGGTATTGCATTTCTACAATTTAAATGATTTCATGTACAGTTACTGGACTTGGATTTTACAGCTTTGCTCACTTTATTCATCACAGGAAACTACAGTCCATCCAAATACTGTGGACTATAACAATTATTTTTAACTTGGCATCTAAGGATTTGAGGGTAGTTACATATAACCACTTCTTTCTCCATCCAGAAGAAAACAAAACAAACCCACAAGCAAAACATGTCCAACAATTCCTGAACTCAGATTTATAAATACCTCAGAACTTTGACAAGGAAGCCATGGAGAGAGAGAGAGAGTACTACTACACACTGCCAGGTGGTATAAGCAACATTCCCACCCTTGCACCCAACAGAATTGGAGTTTTATTGCCTTCCAGCACCTCCCACTGAACAGCTTTGAAGGATCCAGTGTTTATCTTGTGTGGAAGCCTCAAGTCCCAGCAGAAATGGACTGACTAAAGCAGAACCTTTACCCCTTCACAGAAACAGGGACAAGGATGATGACAGGAGCCTGCAGAAAACACTGGCTGGCATAGAGCAGTGAGAGCCACTGCAGGAGATTTGGTGGGACAGGGAGCACAGACAATGGCATAGAAACTCAGCAGCTGCACAGGAGTGCTGCAAATCCTGGTCACCAGAAGTCACCTGCACAGATTTTTGCATGTCAGTATCTTGGCTGATATGTTTACAAGTTGGATACAATATCAGAATTTGTCCTTGTTTCCTCTGCTAACTCCTAACAACAACACAGGTAAACATTTAGGCTTGCAGAGTGTGAAGGGCCAGACTCTACCTGCTCTAAAGTAGCTGATTTTCATTCCCATGTTTTTGACTCAAGTGCTTTATATATTCCTTGCAGCCAATTTTGAATGAATGCCAGCTTGCATGAGCTGGTTTTAATAACCAGTCTGGTGTTCTGCAGTCCTCAGTGTCTTGCTCTGCCTGTTTCATTACTGCTCCACCACACACTGACAATCAACACAGAATTTACCTGATAATAGGCAGCTCTCTGTAATTGCTCACTGGCTCTTTCCACATGGACTTCTGCACTTTCCACATTTGCCTCAATGCTATCTATGGAAAAAACAGGAGAACTCATTGCAAAAGATTTCAGAGCTTCAGTGTTTAAAAATTATAGCCAGAAACACAATACTTTTAATGCAAAATACTGGAAAAATTAATCCATGTAGGCAAAGCATGTAACTGAACCAAGAAAAAAAACTTATTATACAAATGCACTTACCAATCATATCTCCTTGGTCGTGAATCATCATGGCTAAATCCTTAAATATCTGATTGACATCCAAAATGTCTGCCTGAAGACAACAGTTAACAAGTTACAACAAACACTGGGTACAATATTTTCTAATCCTCACTCTTAGTACCTCTCCTGACCATCACTCAAAGGGCAGGAACAGACACCAGCATTCACTGACTGCTGTGACTTGATGTTACCACCTCTGCAATTTGGGATTAACACAGGAGCCTACAATACTCCAGCTACTGAAGATTTGTTTAATCCCACCAGCAATTAGCACAGTATGAACACTGTAACATGAGTTGCTCCTGCCAAATCTGAAGGATCACCACTCAACACTGAGGGAAAATATATTTCCTTCAACAGGAGCAGGGAGATTATCTTGGCATCAATCCTCTCTGTGAGGAACTCTGTTACTCCACCATCAGCTGTCCTCAGCCCATCCCATCCATTAACACTGCATCCTTTGATTTATCTCCCAGTACTGTTAACTGTGCAGGATTGACCTCTAATTGCCTGATTGCAGTTTCTCTTTCTTTAATGAGTTCAAGGTCCTGTTCAGTTATTGCCACATCTTCTTCCTGAGATTGCATTTGATTCCAATCTTCACCACTGGAAAGAGAGGGAAAGTCAGTGTCTCTGTGACTATAGGTGCTTCCATGGTGCATTTTATGGCAAAATGAGATAAAGCTGAAGAGTTTCCTACAGAACAAACCCCAGGTTCTTGGCCCTGTCACTGTGTGCAAGGACAGGATTGATTTGTGACAACAAATTGGAACAAGTGAAAAAAGGGACAGATCAGGCAATGTGAGACACTGGGAAGCAGTTACATGCATAGCACATTTTGTTCTAGAATGTAATAGTTATCTACAGCATTATTGAAGAAAGCTGCCTATTTCAGTTCTGCTTTTTCTAAAAAATACTTGTACCTTCCTTGCTTCTTACTATCCCTCCAAATGGGAGAAATCAGGCTGAAAGCTCTGATAGAGAGCAGCCTGCAAGCACATTAACAGAACACCTGAAAAGCATCTGGATTCAAAGATTCTTGCCTATCTGGCATTTGGAGATAAGACTAAAGTGTTTTAGTATTTCAGTTCATTAGTCTAGTAGGAACTTAGCATTAAATTACACACCAAAAGAGAGATAAAACTCAAGTAACTCTGCATCCCAGTCTACCTCTCTCCTGGTGAGCTGGTTCCTCACAACTGCTGCAGGAGTTACATCAATTAGAGTGGAGACAGCATCTATAATACAAGGCCACACCTCTCTGTTCAGCTCAGAATGTTCTTCAAGGGCAGCATCTCCATCTTTTCAATAGAGAAGTGTGCCAGAAAACATTGTACCACTCCAGTGTTCAGTACTACACTAAACAGGAAGTTTTAAAGTCTTAGAAGTGCCTAAAGAAATGTAAATAAACCACATGAATAGGTCAGACACAGCTGACCATTCCAGTAATTCAGCTCTGACACGACCATGGGCTTTGCAGATCTCAAAAGCAGAAGTTTCTGACACTTAGCACACAAGAACAGCTTTGAATGTGGAATAGCTGCTGTGTGCCATCATCTCTCACCTCTGGGTCCCACTTCTTTAGGGTGCAAGGCCTTCAAACCCACCCCAGCACCTGGGGTTCCACCCCAGCTCAGGGTGGAAGCACAGGGCTAACAAAGGGACACACACCAAGCAGCTGGGCAGGTGAAGGGCAGTTTGCAGAGGGAGGATCAGACAGGTAAGCAAAGTCTCTTGATTCACAAAGCAAAAGGATTTACACAGACAGGGCCAGCAGATTTCAGCCCAGCTGACACATTAATCACAGATACTTCTGGAGGGGCTCAGGCTCTCTTTACCACACTGCAGAGCGGATAAAACATTTTACAAAGCCATCTGCACACAGGCACACTGTTACTGCAGAAGCAGTGCAGCTGTCTGACAGGTGACAGTAATGCTGTCTTGTGCACATTCCAAGATTAGTTTGCCAGTGCACAATGTCCAGGACTTCTGGATTTTAGGCAGCCTCATCTGTTATTCTGCTGTAGCTCCAACTGAGCTGCTAGAGAATATCCAAACCTATGATATAAATGTGCAGCTCTCTGTGGAAAGAGTCACAGTGGGTGAAATCCTGTCTGGTAATCTTGTGTTTACAGGCCAGAACACCAGGAACTCCAGCTGCCACATCCTAAGGGCACTACTCCTCCCCTCAGGGTAGTAATCACACAATCTGTACTTAAGGAGGATAAAATACTGTCACATGCAGTTTTTTACATCGTGTATTTGTGTGCTGTAATAGTTACCTTTCAACTCTTTTTGCTTTGCATTCAGCCAGCAGAGCCCAGTCCAAGTGACAGTAACACATCCCACCATAAAAACTTTAGTTATATGTAGTGAAAACCTCAAGAATACAAGAAGTTATTATTACCTGTCAAATGAAACAAGCTGTTCTTCTCTGAACCTCTCATCAGCCTGGAAGAGATAAATGAGTCACCACTCATGGACTACCAGGAGCATGCACAAAATCACCAGCAGCATCTTGGAGACCAAGGCACATGCTGTCCAGAGAGTTCTTGAAAAATGCCATTGCAGCTTTCAGATTTAACTCAGGTTAGGTAAGATTAGTTTTAGCTTCACCTTTAGATTTAATTTTTAGATTCAGATTGTCTCTGCAAATCAGAGGCAACTGAATGATCAAAAGCAGCCAGTTTGTGTTCTTGGATCAGCTGTCAATGTTTGTAACCTCCCTCCCCAACATGAAGCAAAAAAATTAGAGCATAATTCAATGGATAAATGTGTTCCCTTGCAGAAATTAAGAATGCAGAGCTAGCAGAAAGCCCTGAGGCAAGAGGAAATGCTTTCACTGGCCATTTTATTATGAATTCTTAGTAGCCACTGGGGTCTGTCAAAACATCACGGTGAACATAGATTGGAGGTATTAGCAGGACAGAAATTATAAGAATATAAAGCAACACAGTGTGAGATTTGAGATGTAATTTAAGCTGTGGTGAGCTTCCATCTGAAGTCTTAAATTTCATAGCATGGGGCTGACATGAAGTGAAGAGCAGCCTGCAATACTTTGCTATTCCCTATGCTTTGACTCCCCATCTCATCTTCTGCAACATTTGCAACTACCAGGATTCCTTCTACACTGACACTGGAGCAGACTGAAATGAGAGATTACTTCCAACACCAGGGATGGAAAACTACTGGAAAACTACTGCACCAAGGCCTCAGCTTCACTCAGTGAGGTGTCAGTACTCAGGTGTGAGGTTGGAAGGCAAGTAAAGGTTGCTCAGAAGATTCACAGTTCAGTTTATCACTCCAAAATGCCCAGAAATACTTACAGAAATACGAGAGCCAGCTCTAGCCCTTGCTACAGTCTCTTTTTCCTTCTCTGACACTCGCCTCTGTACTGCCTGGAAATTATTTAAGGCTGTGGAGAAGTCATTCATTAATCGTTCTTTCTGAAGCCTCTGCTGGCGCTGAAGAAATCAAAACACAAACAAGAGTTCAGATATTCCCATTCATTACAAAGTGACAGTCAGACTTCAAAAACCATCATAACAACAACAACAAATGCTGCCACTCAGTGATCTTTTGGTGCCAGTGGTCTGGGGTGCTGGATAGAACAAAAAGCCCACCACGTTTTAATTCCTTAAACCAATGCTGCCATGCCTTGCCAAATGCAGGACAGTTTTGTGCAACGAGGCTCCCCAATTTCAATCCAGGTACACCATTACTTTTATTCTAATCACATTCCAATAATTCACCACATTTAACTACACACCTTTTGGTTACCTACAATGCCTTTTCCCTCCATTCCTTCACTTAGCCAACCTCATAAACCTTCTCACAAATACAGGAAGCCCCACACTTCCAGAAAAAATGAAAACACCCATTGTCCCCAGTCTCCTAAGCTGTGTCTCTCAACCATGCCACAAGCCTGTTGTTATTAGATCAGATAACATCCTTAGTCCTGATAACCAATTCAGTTTATCTTTTCTCCAAATACATTAGTTGCAATAATCCTTTTCATCCTCATTTTACAATGTCAATTTATTTAGCCTCCAAAGGACATCTCCTTTGAGTGTTGTGACAGTCCAGTGATAGGAAAGAAGAAATTATGGAAAAGCTTGTCCCAAGGACAACCTTAGGTCAGTTCCTATGTTTTCTGACAGAGAGATTTGCAGCAGCTGGCTCAAACTGTGGCATTTCCAGGACTGTAATCTTCCAATGAGCTTGTACCAATTCAACAATAATTTCAAGGAAATAAATATTTTCAATTATATTTTTTTTCCATAATAAGCCACATAATAGACTGAAGCTTCTATCTGAAACCTCTGGAAGCAACAACCCCTCTGCCAGAGCAGATCCTGAGCATGCTGATCCCAGCTTCTGCAGATTTTGACTGAATTTTCCCTGGGTTGCATTCAGTGAGATGCACATGAGAGGATTTTGTTCACCACAGAAGATTAACTGAAAAATGTTTGCTGAACAAACCAGCGAAGCACAGCCATGCTTCCAACTGGCATATGAACCTTAAATACAGAATTAGATCAAGACAACATCTGCTGACCCACATCCCCAGATCATCCTACAGCAGCATCCCAAAAGCAGGCAGTGCTGGATTGACACAGGACTGCCCTTTCCCTTTCCCACAGGGAGCAGGAACTACTATTTGCTAAGAGAAAATCATCATCTTTGCCTCATTATATTTTGCTTTATTCAAATATAAGCAAAGTGAGCCAGTTTTTCCCCTCCTCCACCACTAATAAATCACATGCAAGGGAAAGCTTTTCATTCACATTTCATTCTGAGAGGCAGCTTGCTCTGAATTCTTATCCTAAAACACTGCCTTGCCCCACCACACACTTTGCAAACAAGATTATTTTTCAGAAATTTACTCAGAAAACCAGAATTGCATACTGAATTCTCCCCAAACATTTAGGGACTCTTATTCTCATGTGGGAAGGTTTTATACCTATTTACCCCTGGGAAACATGTTTTTCCCAGTGTCGTATAAGCAGCCAGGATAACGAGTTTCTCTATTTCACCACCATCCTTCATTGTCCCTTCAGCTGTGCCAGTTGAGGCTTTGTGACATTGTGGTCCAACCTAGCTTCATGAAATGAGTGATCTGGAAATATTTCTGTAAGTTCTGCCTGCATACCTGCTCAGAAGCAGACAGGGGAAGGGGCAGAGACCCCAGCTCCTTCAGGTATTCATTGGTCTCTTTGGCAAGGCAGTTTGCAGAGTGCTGCAGCTGTTGTCTGAAACAGAAGTCCAGAAGCAGTGACACACAGAAGTTCAAAAACAGTTACACACAGAAGTTTAAAAGCAGTTACACACAGAAGTTTAAAAGCAGTTACACAAGATCTACCTAAAAAGCAGCCACTGAGCATTTCAGCATCCAGAATAATGACTAAATAGGGGTTCTGAGATCACACAGCTTTACAGCAGGTTTTTTCCAACCTGAAGGATCAGAGATGTACTTTATTTTTTTAACATCTACAACATGACTCTAGACTACATTAAAAAAAGATTCAAATAATTTCTTTGCTCCCTGCTAACTGGTATAATTCAATGGCTTAAATTTTTTTTTTCTCCACTGGCATAAGACAGAAACAACTTTATTCAGTGAACATGAATCCCTCTTTTAGGGTGAATTCCTTATGGTACTGATTAGTAACTAACTCTTCACTTGACAACCACTAACTCCATTGATTAAATGTGCATTTGATAAAAGTACAGGGATTCTGATATTAAGTACTTCATTTTTTTTGTGAAAAACAGTGGTCAGAAAGAAGAACAATCCAGCTTCTACTTCAGGAATTGCAAGGCTTTCCATTGAGCCTTTATGTTTTCCAGCAACATTGCAATATGAAGCTACTGTTGTGAAGAATTTAATACTATTATATAAAACCTACACAGTAAACTAGGAAGAAAAAATACTAAAATCAGAAACAGTTTCTTTTGTATTCAGTGGGTACAAGATGCTTAAGTGCAAGTCATTTACCAGGCCCAATGGACACACAAATCAAGGCATGCAGGCCCCATTACTGAAAAAGCTGCATATGTAGACTAAACAAATCATCCATGCATTTTGGCAAGTTTGTATGGCAGCTGACAATTTGTGGGGTGCAGCCACTCTCACCCCAGAGAGGAGAGATTATGCAATGATGTCAAATGGGAAGGCATTTGTTTGGTCATCAGGGATTAATTCTTTAATCTACTGATTAAATAGAGATTGAGGCAACTGAGCAGCTCAAGGAAACAAATCTCTTTTTCTCCCAACTGAACTCTGATCTCATCCTTCAAATGAGAATGCGTGTCTTCCACCACAAGTCATGAACTTACCCAAAAATTGCTGTTATAAAAACCAGGATAATTGTGCATTCAGAGATTCAAGGTACTGTCACATGAAGGGAGAGTGGAAGAATGCACTTTCAAGTTTTCTTTGATGGCCCCAATAAATATCTTTCCATAATGTGGTATTTGTGCTCCCCATGTGTTTGTAAAAGATGCACAGACACAGAGAGCCCCTGTGCAGTCTCCAGGGGCCAGTTTGAACTGCATTTGTTTAAATGTCTTCTACATTGTCCCCCACTGGCTTATTACTCTTCTGAAATTTTGTCTGCTATATATGATTGCTAATCCTTCTACTCCCTAAATCCTTCTTTATTAAAAGCTACTTTTTCACCAGTTATGGGGCTCCCTGACTGTTTTTCCTTCCTGGTGTCATGTGAGCACCAAACTCCTGCTATGGCATTCATTTTTTTCTGAACCATGAGTGAAGCCAGCATGACTGCTCCTCAGAGGACAGCTGATGCATGGCTGAGGTACTACTACTTTTAAAAGAAACTACAGAAAAACTATAGAGAAGAACAATATAGAAAGAACTGTTCCTACCCAGCAGTTTTGAATGGCTTCTCCAGAGTCCTGCAGAAACACCTTAATTTGTCCAGTAAACTACTTACTCATTCTGGGTTTGTAGGACTGCATTAAATTTATCAAATAAAGCATCACCCCAAGGCAAGTAGCCCACTATCCCTAAGAACACAGACAGAAATGAAAGAACATCTACACCAATGTTTGCTCATTTAATACTCACAAATTTTCCTGAAGCTTGCTGGAATCCTGCTTGGTTCCCAGCTGGCTCATCAAATTCTTTATTTGAGCAGCTGAAGATAAAAAAGATAACACCATGAATTAGTAAGACAACTCCAAAAATATTTTATTCCTTCTTAAATGTATTCTTTTAGCTTTCCCCAAAAGAAAGCTAAAAACTAAATTTATTTCAATTCCTCATTTAACCTAGTAAGGCAACACTTACATTCTTTGCTATAAATATATTCAAGTATCTTATGGGTGGATGCCAAGAGGATGGGGCCAGACTCTCCTCACTGGTGTCCAGAGACAGGACAGGACAACACCCACAGCTGAAACACAGGAAGTTCCATCTAAATGATGAAAAATTCATTTACTGAGAGGGTGACAAAGCCCTGGAGCAGGCTGCCCACAGAGGCTGTGGAGTCTCCTTCCCTGGAGATATCCAAACCCTGCCTGATGCCATCCTGCTCAGGGGGAACCTGCTTCAGCAGGGGCTGGACCAGATCAACTCCAGAGGCTCCTTCCAAACCCAACACTTCTGGGATGCTGTGAAATGCAAAATGGATTTTAAACATTCCCACCTGTACATGATCCAGCCTAACAAACTAACTTTCAGACAAGAAAGTGATAGTGAGGCACAGACACCCTGAAGAGAAGCCAGTGGAGCTCACTCCTTTTCCTCAGCTTTTTTAGACCAACTCACAGAGCTGTTTTTATCAGCTTTGCTATTTCAGTATTTTAGGCTATCACTGCTGCAGAAAAACTTCCCCATGCTGTGTTGCCACTTTGACATTATTTTTAAGTTACTTAAATTATTAGTGCTCTGTTAAAAAAGAAAAAGAAAATGCCAAGTGTTGCTATTGGTTTCAAAGCCCCCCAGCCCCAGATCTGAATTTTTCTACTCAAACCTTTCACAACACTGGCACAAACAATCCTTCAAGAACAACAGATAGCAATGTGCACCTCACAGTTTGCCCTTTGTCAATCTGAAATGATATTGCAGCACAGAGAGATATTTTAGACTTCTTTTTCCCTTATCTCCAAGGTTTTCCCACTATTTTCTTTATGTAGGCCCTCATGATCACGAAACCATGCAATGAATCACATCAAACCTTTAACCTACCTAAAAAGCAAGTACATTTTCTCTCCCCACTCCCTCTACCTTAGAATTCATTTCTGACAGATCAAGAAGCTGATCCACTTTATTCTGCAGCAGCACAGTTTTTATCATTACTGAAGTGCTGGGCTCAGCACTTACAACAGCAGCACCAAGATTGATTGTCCCAAATCAATCATGAAATCTGTGCTATCACTTCATGCAGTGAGAGGCAAGACCAAGGAGGGTCACATAATTCAGGCAACTGAATTGAACTGAATTATCCCATGAGTTTAACAAGAGCTCCTTCCAATGCAGAGACACCCTCGTGGGGAACTTCTGCTCTCAGCCTGGAGCCTCTGCAGTTGATTAAATGTGATGCTGGAGAAGCATCAGATCCCTACAATGACCACTTCTTCTAAAGGGATGTCCAAGGGCAGCTCAGCTAAAGCTGCAATATGAGTTAATCAGTAATTAGCCAGTAATTAGCTTTTACAGCCACCAAGTGTATTTTCACCTAGAATTTCAGACTTCTATTAGCTTATACAGTGAGGAGTTGGTTGGCAACTCCTCACATACTGAGCTTGGCTTCCAGCAAGCAGGACTGCACATATTTCACAGCTCTGTCAGACACAGGAAGGTCAGAAAAATTCATAGTCAAGCTGGTGACAAACACAAGGACTGCACTGTGTGTGTGTGTGGATGCTGAGGACTTGGCAAACAGCATTTGTGCCATAATGTCCAGACATTCTGTGACTTATTTCTCTCTGCATGGGGAGATTCTTGCACAGTCCCATTTCCAGGCCAGGCAATGTCTGTCCTGCCCTGAGCCAGGTTTAGCAGATCACTTTGCTCAGTTTATCTCAGCCAACAGCAACGCACACAGTCTGCACAAAATGAGAATAAAGTGTCTGGGAAATGAAAGGAAGAGGCTGGAGCTCTTTATCCTTTGGATAGTGGGTATGCACCAACACAGAGAGCCCCTAAGCCAACAGCTTTCCATCTCCAACCCTTTTAATTTCAGGCTGTAGAGCCTTCCACAGCTAAGATTTCTTGAAACATTTCAATCTCTCCTCTAGCTGCAAGTCTGCCACATTACCTGAGCAAAGAACAGTTTTCCCAGCTCAGGCCACCAGTTTTCTGCACATTTTGTGTGCAATGCTCTCTCCAGAGACTCCCCAAAGAAGTGAATAATACTGAGGTGTGGAAGCTGTTTGCCTGCTCTTTTCCTTTTAGGGGAAGAAGAAATGAGGACATTCTTAAGGCTTCAATATATCTTCTTCTCTTGGGCTTGAATGGAAAGTTTTATACAGTGTGTAGTAAAGTTAACTTCTGTAAGGTTAAGTCAGATGTTCTGTGTGTTCCCACCCACCTCGATAAAAATGTAAGGCTATTTGTTAACTTGAGACAGGCAGAGATAGGATGGCTGCAGGTCATGAGACAGCAGAAGCCTTCCTATGAGAGAGAGAGAAGCTGAGCTGCTTACAACAGGAGGCTCAAAGAAATCCCGTGGAAGGAAGAATGAGTATGAAGGAAAAAATAAAAAGGACAAAAAAGGAAAAAGACCTCAACACGCCATGCTATTTGGCAAACTTTGAAGCGATTCAGCAATGCCTACAACGAGGAGAAATGAACATGACTGAGCAAAGCATTTTCAGGAACATAAATAGCTTTGTATCATCAGAGAAGTCATCAGCTTTCTGAGGAAACAACACGTTCAGCTAATCTTGCCCTTAAAAACTCGCATGGGCACTCGAACAATTAATGTCTTTTTTAGCTAAGGCTGTATATATCCTTAGGAAGGATTAAATCAAAGACTCTCCTGGATATGACTGCTTTAACGAGCAACATTTCAGCGATCAACACCGAGATTTCTATCATTATCATACAACACCGATAACTTTCTCTAACGACAACCACTCGACCAAGAAAGAGCAACACCGTGTCCTTAGGGACATCCTGCCCGGGAGCCAGCACAGCTCGGGGGAAAGCCGCACTTCTCATCCCCACCCGAGACCCGGCAGCTGCTCCCGGCAGCGGGGACAGCTCGGGCTCCCGGCAGCGGGGACAGCTCGGGCTCCCACGCCCGGGGACAGCTCCGGCNACGCCCGGGGACAGCTCCGGCTCCCGGCAGCGGGGACAGCT
>WEIU01021984.1:1574-12388 GCA_013389925.1 Aegithalos caudatus
TGAGACATTAATTTTGAAGAATTAAGAATTTTAGGAAAATTAAGATTGCTGAATTAGCTGAAGTAGGTAGACAAGCTTTGCTTGCAGTTAACAGAAGCCGGATCTTAGATAAGCTATTCCGGATCTAGTAACTCATTGCTTGTCAACTTTTTGTTTGTGTAGCTATGCTTGTAATGAAAAACAAAACTGTGGTAAATAGATCTCAAGGACACAGACATCCCATGTTTGAAAGACCCATTGAACACAGGAAACTATAAGTTCTACCAAGGATTCATTTGTTACGTATGCATTGAAAAGGTAAAAGGGTCAGAACGAGGAAGACTGATTTTATTTCCTCATTTTGGTGACCCCTCCCCAGATAGGACCCACCGACCCATATCAAAGAACAAACTACGCATGCTTAATGGCTTTTCAGCTAATTACCATACAAAGCAGAGAATGGGAGTTTTCCAGGTTATGAATATGCATTTGTGTTTTGAGTATTCAATACTTTTGTAAATAAAAAGCATCTGACATTTTCTGTAAGGCATGGGTGTGTATTTGGGAGCTATCCCGCATGCTGCCCGGCGTCGTAATAAACATACACTTTCTAACTTGAGCTGTTAGAGAGTCTTTGTCCGTCATAGTTGGATATCAATATTAGATCAATATCCATATTTTTTAAATAAATCATCAGGAGCAGGGAAGAAAAACAAACTGGTGTTGTCATTTGATTGTGGTTCACAGGGGCTGCTCACTGAATTTATACCCACCATGACTTCCAGGCTTCTATTTGGATAAATTTCTTTCAGCTTTTTTGCCCTAAAGCTTTCTGTATTTGGGGAGGCAAAATTAAACAGACATGATGGTAAGAAGTTTTAAGTTCCTGTGTGTGCCTGAACCCCAGTTTTGCCGCACTTGTCAAGAGGAATGTGGGTATAGGGTGTGTGTCCCTTCTGACAGGTTGCATTTTGCTGCTGTTGATAACTGGAAGGATTAAGGACTTTGTTCCCATGGTGAGAGAGGGGATACCACACAACAAAGTGAACCTCATTTATAAATTGATCCTTGTCCCATTCCCACTGTGTGACATGGACATTAATTCAGCAGAAGAAAGAAAAGGCGGGAAAGGTTACATTTCTCCATGGCTGTGCAGAACAGGAGTCTGGAATGCTTTTTTGGGGTGGTTCTTGGCTCATGGCAGCAGCTCAGCTGGTGTGGTGTGAAGCAGGTGTGCACAGGGTTCCCACTGTGGTCACTTGGCTCTGCTGGCTCCATTGGGGAGTTTCCCTCATGGATTGAATGGCCTGAGACTGGGTTTGATGTATCTCATCCTGTTAGTGATGATGAAAGGGGGAGCGAGGACTGAGCTGGTTGTTGCTGTGTGATCGATGAGGACTGCAGGTGCTATGGCTGCTAAACTTAACTCTCATTTCAAGGGAAAAAAATCTGTCTTCCTGTCATCTCATTTTAATTAGGAAGTGTTTGATAATTTCAAATTGGCAGTGTATGAGGTAAACTATTTATTTTGAGCTACCCTTAAGTTTCTTGAGGAGTATAATGTTCACTGTGTGGTTAAAATGTATAGTCAAATAATCCTCTTAAGGGGAAAAAATGGGGAGAAGACTTGAGAAGAATGATACAAATCAGCCAGTGCATGGTGAACACTGCCTACAGAACTTGGCTCAGGTTTGGCTCCTCATCAGGTGCCTGGGCAGGCAAGCACTAAATTTTTGCCTAAATGAAAGGAAACAAAGGTTTTTTCTTTGTGTCTTTATGTACTTATGGCTGAATGTGCTGCTTAGGAATGCTTATACTGCTGAACCAAGGATGGTAACTGGTATTGAATAGACTTTTGTTATCACACCAAACTAAAATCACTTGAAAAGGTTTGATTAAATGAAATTTCTGGTCTAGAAGTCCCATTTTCAGGCTTTTTTTTTTTTNTCAAAACCTTGGTTACAAAAATCTTATTTATATGCAAAAATGTGGGTGATATATTTTTTCTTCCCCTTTGTCTTTCCCAGTCTCCTGAACTTAGATACAGAAACTTCTTGATTTATCCTTTGGCCATGTGATTTCATAGCTGGCAGAACTTGTCATTGTGGCTGCAGAATTGTTGGAGAGGGAATGGGATCAGCTGTGCTTTGCAGCATTGCCTCAGTAGTGACTAATGGAGGAGGGTGGGAAACCAGAGCAGCTGAATAAAAGCAAATAGAAAGGTCATTCAGCTGGAGTGGTACTGATGGGCTACTGATCTTGTATTTTGATATGAGTCTTTTGCGGGGGTTTCCGGCACTTGTAGACAAAATCCAGTGAGTATTGACTGACTCATTCAGAAATATTGGGTTTTGTATGTGGTGACTTTCTTCGGTTCTTTCTAACTTTTCAGATAAAGATTAAGAGTTGATTTTAATAGTCTGGGGAGTCAGCTTTTCACTAAAGTCAACTTTCTGATGTTTAAGAGTCTTGTTTTGTTGCTACAGGGATTTGAGACAGTGTTTGGCCTCTGCTTTCTAGGTATGTGACTCATACCTTAAAAGCAAAGCTCTACCCATCTTGGTCTGTGCTGTTCTGCAGCCTGAGAAAGAAAGGCAAGAAGGCTTTTCTTTATACTGAAGTGGTTTGGAAATGTGACACTGGCAAAGCAATCTCTGGGAATTTGCAGGGAATGGAGTTGAAGGTGCATAATTCTAACTTAATCTGAATTTCTAAAATATCAGGAAAATCTTGTCTAAAATGTAAGCTGTAAGACTTGGTAAGGCTGTTTGGAATTTGGAATTAAGTGGGCTCTGAACTGTGATATATAATATAGAATTATATTGCTGTTTAAATGTCTATGTCTAAATGCCTCTAGTAATCTTTAAATGTTGCCTTGGTAATTTTTCAGGAAATAAGGATATATACTTGGGTGGAATGGAATAAATGAAAGTAAACTGTGTATATTGGAGAATAATTGATGCACATCAGGAGGCTGGCTTTGGATTTAGGTGTTCCAGCAAAGAGTGTGGAAACTTCAGTGGCACCATTTTACAGATCCTTTGGGTTTAATGTTTGAGCCCACTATATTTTCTGAGTAACTGGGAAGGAATGGGAATGGAGTGGGCAAGCAGATTTACTACAGGGAGAAATGCAAAGAGATTGAAGGAGTAAAGGTAAATTGCCAAAGTGAGGTGCTGCTCTCTGGTACATGTGGGGAAATGGCATGGCTTCAAAGGATGTGTGATTTTCCACCTCTGTAAGGCATCTCATGTCTGTTTTCCCTTTTTTTAATCTAGTAGAGCACTGGTGCCTTCTCAGTGGACTGTAGTGGGAGGTTGAGGCTTATGGGTTTGTTCTTTCCTGCTGACACTTGCTGCTCTTTTTGATTGACATGTTTGGCTCTCTGGTCTGCATCCCCTCCTTTGCACAGATCTGTCTGTGCCTTACACCCTCTCTTGTGGGAGCCCTCCTGTGCTCCTCTGTGTGCTTTCTGGGGGAGGTAGGGCCTCTCAGAGCCCTCACTAGCTATTGAAGATTAATGAACTTTCTTTCCAGCTGTGTCACGAAAACAGGGCTGTTGTGTTGAGCCTTTGTCCTTGCTATGTGCAGGGGCCCTTCAAGAAGCAGCTGTTCCTCCCCTCTATTCCAACCAGCATCTGCATGTTTGCTACTTTCTTTTTATTAGTGGATAGTACTGAATAAAATGCATCTTTGTGTGATTTTCTAACTGTACAATTTATTACTTGTGATAACTTGGGTGCAAAGGACTAACAAAACATTATTTTGAGAGACTATTTTGAGTATCCAAATGGTTATAACATGCTTAAAGTAAATAAGGAAAAGCTGAATAAATTGCTGCAAGTGAAATGATGCTTAAAACACTTGATCTGAAAATATTACTTATAATTTTTTTAAGATGAGGCTCAATATAAAATAACATTTACTGTGACATGCTTTTGAATTTATTTTAAAATAGGATAAATTCAATTAAGACTGAATCCAGTAGACTGTCTTGCATGTCATGGACCTGCTTGTGTCTCTTCATTTTGCAATGCCTCCTTTTCTGGTCCTGTCATGGCTAAAAGAGGCTTCTGTATGTACCATGCTTTTCAAAATGCCTTGAGCATCTTGGGAAAGAGCCTGTTTTCACTGTGTCATAGCAAACTTTATAATTTAGTTCCTAAAAATCAAAGACAAGTGTTTCATTAACTTTTGCTTTTATTTCAGACTGTATTTACTCAGTTAATGAATGAGAGAAATTCACGTAGGCAGATACTATTACATAGTAAGCCTTATTTGCATGCAACAAACTGCTTGAACTCCTACTTGACAGTTCAAGGAGTGGCTCCTTCATCCTCCAGGGAAGAGTAAAGTTTTAAATAACGCTTCCTGATCAAAGGAAGCAAAAGAAGAGTTCTCAGTTAATCAATTTTATCTATACCCTACACAGGTTGCAATACAGACATTTCTGTCACTTGTAAATGTTTAATTTGCTTTTAGGTCATGCTTGTTGGTGGAAGGCTAATATATCAGCAAACTTGTGTGTGAACCTTTACTCCTTTTGCAGGATCTTAGAAATAACTGAAGTATATCTGTGAGAAATCAAGGAACAGAATATTCTCAAAACCTCGTGCATGCAGGCTCAAATACAGCAGAGAATGCAGGGTTTGACTTGAGGCCTCGGAAAAGGCTTCCAGCTTTAGAGACCATAAGCAAGAATGGGGATTTGTAGTTTAGACAGAAACATGTTAAGCTAGGTAGTGGAGAGTTTTAAGGTTTTTAAGTTAAGATATAGAAGTAGTTATAAAGGTAATAAGACATTTCAAGGTGTAGCAAGTAGTTTGTGTGTCACTATATGATTGAATAAAATTGTTCGCATTGTGGCAGGACGTGTAATACAGTTTAATTAGCCATTGGTGTGAAAATTAAAACAATATGTGTGGCAGTAGATTATTGGTTAATCATAGACCAATCAATGGAAAAAAATTAAACCTACCAGTATGTATGGGATAATCACAAAGACGGCTGACAGAGGAAAAAGTCATTCATGTTTAAACTAGGACAACCATATAATAGCAGTTGAGGAGTTGCTGGGCTGAACCACTCCAAGAAACATTGCTACAATAGTTTGTGGCTATAAGTATCAGAGGCCTGTTTGGAAGTAATAGGTATGTTGTTACTGCTTTTGCTGATGTGGCTTGCAGAGATGCAAACAGCTGCTTCTGGTTTCACCCTATGGTTTCTTGAAACTCCCAAACAGCTTAAAATAGATGGCTTTCTTCTGGCTTTCTAAACTTGCATGTCTTGCTAAACGTGTATATGTTTCCTTTAAACAGGTTGCAAAATAAAAGCACTAAGGGCGAAGACAAATACTTACATTAAGACCCCTGTTCGTGGAGAAGAACCCATCTTTGTTGTCACTGGGCGAAAGGAGGACGTAGCCATGGCTAGAAGGGAAATTCTCTCAGCTGCTGAACACTTCTCCATGATCAGAGCATCACGCAATAAGAGCAGTCCTGCCCTGGAAGGCCTGCCATGTACCCCTAACCTGCCAGGTCAGATGACAGTCCAAGTCAGGGTGCCTTACCGTGTAGTTGGGCTGGTGGTTGGACCAAAAGGAGCTACAATCAAAAGAATTCAGCAGCAGACCCATACCTACATAGTCACCCCCAGCAGGGACAAGGAGCCAGTCTTCGAAGTCACAGGAATGCCTGAAAATGTCAACTGTGCACGTGAGGAGATAGAGATGCATATAGCCATGCGTACTGGGAACTACATCAAGCTGAATAAAGAGAATGATTTCCACTACAGTGGTACAGATGTGAGCTTTGAAGGAGGCACTCTCAGGTCTGCGTGGCTTGCTTCAAATCCCATCCCTCTTAGCCACACCAGAATGATTTCTAGTTATAAGAATGACAGCTCCAGCTCCTTGGGAAGTAGTTCCACAGATTCCTGTTTTGGAAGCAATAGATTGGCTGACTTCAGCCCAACAAGTCTGTTCAGCACAGGCAACTTTTGGTTTGGAGAAATCTTGCCTTCAGTGGGCACGGAAGACCTCACGGTTGACTCTCCTGTGCCTGACTCCTTATCAATGCCTTCCCAAACCATTTGGACTCCTTTTGAACCTGTAAACCCTCTCCCTGGCTTTGATAGTGACCCTGCTAGTAATGCCAAGCCTCAATGCCAAGGGAGACAGCCATCTACTCCTTGCCTGTCACCCACATTTCCAGAAAGCCTCGATCACCCGCTGGCTGGGAGAGTGAGTAGTGACCCACCTAACACTGGCCACCAAGTAGGCCTTCCCATCTACATCCCTGCATTCTCCAATGGCACCAACAGCTATTCATCTTCCAATGGTGGCTCCACATCCAGCTCACCCCCTGAGTTGAGACGGAAGCACAACTGCGTGATGTGCTTTGAGAACCAAGTCGTTGCGGCCCTGGTCCCCTGTGGTCACAATCTCTTCTGCCTGGAGTGTGCCAACAAAATCTGTGGAAAGGAAGTCCCATCATGTCCTGTTTGCCAGACAGCTGTTACTCAGGCAATTCAAATTCACTCTTAAATAGAGATATTATAGAGATATTATTATATGCGTACTTTTAAAGACTCTTAAAGGCATGGATGTAATGGTACCCTCTAGTAAACTTGCTAATGAATTCTGACTGTTGGACTTCCTTGGGATTAGGCTGAAATTATTAATACATTTTTACTTTCTCAAAAGGCTGCTATGGTAACACTAAACTTAAGTGGTCTCTGGTTCAGTGTAAGCAGATGGCATGTTTAGCAGAGATACATCTGATGTAATGTCATGGCACAGTGAGGGCAAGTTTTTATAAATTACACAACTGACAAAAACCCTCAAATTTTCCAGGCTTTTCTAAAGGATCTCTGTTAATTGTTTGGCTTCTGTGAGCTGGCAGCAATGAACCTGGTTGCCTAAATGCAAAAGTACTTGTCTACTATGGAGAATGTGTGGTATTATCAATATATCAAACACTTTCAATGCTGTCTTCTATCAGTTTTGAGGAAATATTTTTTGCTTTATGTGACAACTTATGCCTAATTCTTCAGCATTGCAAATATCTTTTAAAGCATAGTTTGATTTATTGAAATGGATTGTGTTATTGGCAGGTTCAGATAATAAATGACAGTGAGGTGGGAAGAGAGAAGCTGCCAGATGCACCTCCATTTTGTCCTTGATAAGGGCAGTATCTCCAGAGGATCAGGAATGTCTCAGTTTGTGAATTCCTACCTACTGCTTTTGTTAGTGTACTGTGGAAAAAGTCTGGCTGGCTTCATCCACTTACAGTAAGGGCTTTGGGATGCACATACTTTGACAGAGTGATGATGCTGACATTCTGTTTGTTAGTCTGATCAAGCTGTTCTTTACCTTTTTAGAGGGTATATAGTTCAAAATGTGAAGCATTTTTATGTTCAATTAATGTCTTACACATAAATTTATATTTTTAGTAAAGATAAGGGGGAGTTGTGTAAATGCCCTTGTATTATTCATGACAGCAGCTGTGACAGTGGCCCTGTAATCAGTTTACTTCATTTAAAAACCGTCTTTCCAAAAAAAAAGTCTCTTGAATGAGCTTCTTACATTTCAACCTGTGGATGTTTCTAGCTTTTTCATCCTTGGTACATTCCCAAATCTGTGCTGACATATATTAAAACAGCAAAAACAAAAAGACACAAAAATAGAGTTCTGATGTAGTTTTTTTTTCTTTTTAAAAAGCATTATTTTCCCAAGACAATCTTTTTCTCAGTGTAACAAAAAAAAAAAAACCAAAAAAACAACAAATTGTGTATTAAACTAGTAAATATGCAGAAATTTTTATTTTTATTTCCACTTGAAGTTACACTTCGTATAAGTTTACAACTAGGAGTTGCCTTGAAGGCATACTATATACTGCAAACTTTAATACTATAATTGCTTGTAGGATAGTTACGTCAGTATTAAAATCTGATCTCTAGCTGCAGTCTTGTAGATGCAAACAAATGTTCACTGAGAGTGTGTTTTGTTTTATTGCATTGTACACTGCAACTAATAAGCCAAGGAATCAACAGACGTTAGGTGCGTGTACCACTTCTATAAACCACAAACTAAGAATAAACGGATAAACTATTGATCTAGCTTAGTATTTGCTAATTTTACAACACTCTTTGTTATGTAGATGTAGGGAGGTCATAGGGATTATAAATTCAATTTTGGTAAAGTTTAAAAACTATATATTTTATGATAAAGAACCTTTAACTTATGATGGCCAAAGCACTGATATTATATATTTGCTGTAAAGAGAATTATAAGAGTTTTATTTTTCTGATATTAAAAGTTACTTAATAAAGACTTGTTTCCATTAACTTGAATGTTTTGCTCTCTTCATAGTTGTCACTTAGAGCAGCATAGGCTGGCGCTGGCTGATATCCCCCACCCAACCAGGAGCATTTGTGGTGCTTAGTATTTCATGTGTAGGGCTCAGGCTGGTGAGATCCCATTCCAGTGCTGCAGGGCTCTACTCCTGAAAGAAGTTTAACTGGTATAAACAAAAATTGAGGAGTTTTGTGGAGGTTTTTTTGGTGTTTTTTTTTCTCCCAAAATACCCTTGGCCCAATTTTTCCCAAAGTTGCAGGGAAAAGTTTCCAGGAGCTGCTGGGTAAAGTTTAAAATAAATGTATGCAAAATGAACTGAAGTAGCTGAAGGGAGAGTGCAGGTTGCTGCTAAGAAAACAAATGGGGTTTTGGCAAATGAGCTGCACCAGGAGCTGTAGCCAAATATTGAGGCTGGCAGGTGCCTGCCCCAGGATGTGACATTGTTTAGTGGTGGACTTGGCAGGGCTGTGTCAATGATTTGACTCTGGTCTTTAAGGTCTTTTCCATAAGTCAAGGGGGAAAAGAAATATGGACCATATAGTCACTTAGGCTGGAAAAGACCTAAAATTAGAGTCAAATTGTTAACTCAGCACTGTCAAGTCCATCCTTAAACCATGTCTCCAAGTGTCACATCTACATGCTTTTTAAATCCTTCCAAGGATGGTGACTCCATTACTGCTCTGGGGAGCCTGTTCCACTGCCTGACCACACTTTCAAGGAAGAAATTTTTTCTAATGTCCAATTTAAACTGCCTCTGGCACAACATGAGACATCCTACTGTTTTTTACTTGGGATGCTCCATGCCTGCTACCCACTTGGGGTCTGCTCCCTCAACCTGTGCTAACCTGAGTGGCATGTCAGTGGTGTATCCCTTCTGCCTGCTGCTGATACCAGGTGTCCCCATGGATCCCTAGCCACAGCAGCCATTCCCACCTCTGCTACCACCATACTATGTATGACCAAGGGGTCATGTCACTACACCCAGAGGCAGCTTCACCACAGCATCCAAACCTGGCATCCTCATGCTGGCCATGCAGCTTCCCTGCTCTGAGCATGGCTATGCTGCTTTGCACTGCATTGGCTGCATTTACTTCAAGACAATGCTTCACCCTGACTCAACAAATCAACAAAATCAACTCGGACTGCCAGTCTGCCCCAGGGTGTCCCCACCTTCTGCTGCCATCTTATATCTATGAAGAACATGACCAAAAGGAGACATTACCCACACCATCTATAGGATGCTCCCAAAGCCACTCCCCCTCCCCATGTTTTCAGCCATGGAAGATGGAGCACTAGTGGACATCTAGTGGCACCTACCCCAGATGTCTGAGGCAGCTACAGAACCCCCTGGTGTATAGCCATCACCCTGTGGCAGAGCCCAGCCTTGTGTCCCTTGGGTCACTCCAATACCTTCATGGACATGCAAATAGCAACAAGGTGGGCAGGGGTCTGACATGGAGCCATCCTTCAGCCCCTGGGGAAGCACAGAGGGGCTCAGACTGAGACATTTTGGGCCAGCTTTAGTTTTGTGATATGGATTTCTTCCATGCCTACAGCCATGTAGTTGTATCAGAGGGTTTAAACGTGCATCATGTGCTGGTATATAGTTTCTCAGTGCTCTAAAGGCAAAAACCAGTGTGCTATCCAATGCTTTTACATTGGCCTCAACAACCAGCCACCAGTTACAAAATAGTTGTTAAGTACCAGGAGGGAGCATCTGAAAAGCTCTCTGGAGAGGTATGGAGCTAAAACTGCTTTAAGGTAGCTTATGGAGGGACTGCAACTGAGCAGGAACATCTTGGCCACAGAGAATTTGAGGATTTGATGTTTCTGTATATGCAGGAAGCTGTTTGGGGGTGGAGGGGAAGTATCATCTTTCACATTACAGTTATTAGTCTAATACCTTAGGATACACAACTTATTCATCGGTGCCCTCCAGCCTGCCAGAGCTACCAGTGAAGCCCCAGACCCAGAGTGGGTGGGCACTGAAGCATTCTGTTGCACCCATTTGTAAGAGTCGGTCCCAAAAGTCCCTTGAATTTGCCTCACGACCATCGACAAGGACTACGACTGATGACCCTCAGGACTTGGACTGAAAACTCTGAAACCCCCACGCAGGAATCCTGGCCTGGCTGAGGTGGATGTGTGCCAACCATGGTCTACAGGTGCACCTACTGGATTGATGCATCCCCATGGGAACTCATGCAAGAAAACAATGAGCACACCATGCCAGGCTGATTCAGGGTCAGCCTGTCCTGCTGTGTGTTCTGTGCCTGTTCCCTGAGTGGACATTCACTTTGCCTTCGTTCTGCAACTGTTTCTACACTGGTTGCCTGAGACCCCCACCTCCTTTTTGGCCTGCTGCCTCCTGCTCTGAAAAGGACTATAAAGAGACTCCCCAGGTTATCCCAACTTGAGATCTCCCCACAGAAGACGAATCTATTGGACCACGAGAGGACCACGAGGATCTCGTCTCTGT